>JAGDFM010000390.1:579-37752 GCA_019155715.1 Phytophthora pseudosyringae
GTGCCCACCCACCCCCCCCCCCCCCCCCCCCGTGTCAGGCTTAACCCCAAAGGCCGAGCGAGATGAGACCATGGTCGATCCTAGGTTTATGCCCGCGTGCTCCTCACACGGATCTTAAACCACAGGCGTTGTTTCGGCTAATCCAGTATGTTGGTCCTGCAAGCTTATGGTGTACATGTAGCACAATAAACAATAAAATAAGTCTCGGGCGTTGTCGCCATAACCGCAACAAATACAAATTCAAATATGGTGTAGCATAAGAACGGCATACAGTACATCCACTCTTCCTTCACATACATACTTCAGTAATTAGAGTTGTAATAGTCATTATCATGCATGTACTTCCTCGCAGTACAGTACTTTCGTTGCAGCAGCGTCAATATGACGTACGGCGTTAGTAAACATAAGATTCTGCACCTACAAATACATGCACTACATGTAGTACAAGTACAACTCTCGAATACCGTGTCGCACTTCCGAACCTTTAGCAAAATGAGCAGAGGGAAATTCGGGTCATTTCCCTCGAGTACCTATACTAAGGTATCTATTCATACCTCGCAATAACGGCCCGTCCGGGGGTCTTATTCGCGCCCTAGAGATATTGTCGGACTGGCTAGGGCACCTAAAGTCTCATATGCAAGTTGAGGCTAATACCAACATGCCGCGTGGGTTGAAGACGCCGTTCGAACAAGTCCATGATGCTCAATATGGATTACAAGTTGCTGAGCGACACCCTGAGACGTCTGCTGTATTATCAGTAGCGTGCAAATTTGCACCAAGTTAGGTCCTTCTTCAGAGTGTGTACGGCGACGAATCGCTACTCAAGAGAGTGCAGACCTGCACGGATAGTAAGACTAGATTCGAAGAGAGATGGAGCTTAGTCGAAGGGCGCTTTCGAGCACTACAGTCGTTTTGTGGAGCTCTGGCCATAATTCCCCGTTATACTGCCACTGATTTCTCTGTCGTTGGTTGGGAGTGGAACGAGTATCCGAAGGCATTCTACATGCGAAGCAATTCAGACGTATTTGGTCACTTGATATATCGTAGGGGTAGGGTAATAAATACCACGAAATGGATCAGCAGTATTGATTTTACTACAGAAGACGTCGTCCCTCACTATACCTATTTAAAAAGACCTCGACGTCCCTCCATTAGCTTACTATAGGCAATAGAGGAAATTCCCTCCATTAACCCCCCAGTACTCGCGCCGTATTTCACGTCAAGTCCCGGTACTGACATGTTGTTAAAAACAACATGTTAAGGAAAGTCTACACTTGAGGTTTGTATATACCCGCATAGGTGCGATGTCTTTTTCTGAAACCAAACACTGGATGTCGGTGCATGGACACTGGTGTAACACGTCTCTGTCCTATGAGGTTGTATATGACTCCATCGTTTCGGGTATTAGAACAAGCATGCTGTATATGATACATGCGTTAATGAACTTTCTACCGTGGACGTCCTTTCCATGATGGGCCGATGAGCAAAATGCAGACAACAATGCCTAGTTTCATGGATTGCACACGTAAAGTGTATTGCGCTTAGAATCACGACACTACAATGCAGCTCACACATCAAGTGAAACACTTGATTACACCTCCTGCACGGCCTCGTCTTCGTCGGCGTCATCCCCTGCAGCGTCTTCATCCTCCTCTCCAGCGTCTTCTTCCTCCTCTCCAGCGTCTTCTTCCTCCTCTGCAGCATCTTCTTCCCCGTCTGCACCGCTGGCTCGGCGTCTCTTCTTCCCGAGCCCCCGCATCTGGATGTCGCACCCGACGAGAGGGCGCGGTCGGTTCTGGCCGTTGTTCCACTTGACGTCCCATATCTGATGGCACGTCAAAGTGTTTCCCGGGTAGTGGCTGGGCCTCACACGATCGCAAACGTAAACCCTGCAGGTAATAACAACATGTTAGCTACTGCACATGTGGTATAATACAGCATGCCAACTTACCTCTTGTTTCCGTCGCTGCAGGCCTCACAAAAGAAGCGGGTCGCGCAGCGCTCGCCCTTCTTCTGCTTCCGAATGGAGCAGACTTTTCACGGGTGCTGGGGGTGCTTGCGGATGGCCCCGACGTACTGCCAATCCGGGAACTCCGTCAGCTTGTGCTCAGCGGGCACAGCACGCACCCGTTCACCTTGGGCCGGCGGCCCTGGTGACATCATCTAGCAGCAAAATAGAAAGATAATTAGCTGACAGCAATAAATAGAGCGAAATACAATAACTCACCAGGTCCGTAAAGTCCGCAGACGTGAGCTCCAGCATCTGGGCTTGCAGGATACGCAGGAACTTGGCGTGGTCAGCTGGAGGCTCGCCGCGCTGCTTCTGGGCCTCTCGATAGACAATGTAGGCGTTCACAATTACCATATCGACGAGGCCCAGAAAACCCGTCTGGTAGTACTTCCTAAACACCACAGCCAGCTGCAGCGAATAGCGCTGCAGGCGGCGCAGGTCGTGTATGTCCACGCCCCCCATCCAGCACTAGTAGTCGCGCATCATGGCTGGACAGGGGACAAAAACCTTCCGCCCGCCCCGCAGGCGTCGCTCTAAACATTGCATGCAAACCACAAGTAGTTAGAAATAGTAGAAATAACAGATAACTAGACAAAGCGTACCGCACGACTGCAGCACTCTGCTGCCGCCCGTACACAGAAGGTGCACAGGCTTGCGGTCCCACCACATCAAGGCAGTGAGAGGGGGGGGCAGCACTTGGCCACCGCCATTCTGGTGGTGCCGCGCCGGATGTGCGGCGGGCGATTCTCGTACTCGGCCTTGATCGCTGGTGGGAACCCCTGCTTGTTGGTTTGGATCGTGCCGACCGTGTACACGTTCCGACTCAGCAACTGCAGTGCGAGCTGCGCGGAGGTGTAGAACCGGTCGGTCACGTCCGCATGGAACACCCCGGCCTGGGGCGACGGCAACACTTCGTGCAGATTCCGCACGACCGCAGCTGGCCCCGAGTTCGGGTCCGCAAAAAACTAGGTGGGAGACTCTCCACCCAGCTCACTGGTGTGCTGGTCGGTCCCGCAATAGACCTCCAACCTAACATGTAGTACATACAACATGCTAGCAAGTTGGTATGCTGCATATACAACATGTTCAACTTAGCCACACAAAAAAACACCGCGGACTCCATGATAAAGCCGTGGTGAAAAACAAACACATACAAACATGCAGCACACCCATACACGTACCGAAGACAATACGCAGTGTCTGCACAGCAGGTCATGAACAACTTGGTTCCCCACTTGTGCGGCTTGTCCTTTAGAAACTGCCGCATCACGTTGAAGCGGCTTCGTGACGGGATGACTGCTTCGTCGAACGCGAGAACCGGAGGCACGTTGTATCCGGCTAAGAACGTCCGATGCATGGTCTCCACGACTGGTCTCACCTTCCAAGCACGATCTGTATCCGCCTTGGCATCCGAGTTGTCCGAGAAATGCAGGTTCTGCATGATCCTGCCAAACCGATCTTTCGGCATGTAGCGGCCGAACGTACCAGCAGGAACAGCACCGACAATTGTAGTAGCCCAATGATCCGATAGACGTCGAGAATGGGGACACAGCATGCGCGCACTCAGCAATCCAATACATCTCACAATCCCGTGACCCTTGATCGGCTTGTGTTGCTTGGTCTCCTTCTCCAAAACCTCGTCGCGTGTCACGTCCTTGCCTTGCTCTCTCTGCTTCTGGTGCATCTCGTCGACACGCTCGTTCAAATGCTGATCGTAGTTCCGATTACTCTCCTTCGCAATGTGGGTCCACAAGCTCCTAGGCAAAAAGAAGAACAACAAATCCAAAGGCGAGGTGGCCCGTTCGAGAACCTCAGCTGCGGGTCCATACTCCCCTTCATAGATGCCTGGATACTTCGTATCATCCGGAACCGTTTCTGGATCTGAGTTGCAATATACAACGTAAGCGTCAGTATTACATGTTGTATATCATACATGCAACTCTTGGCACTTACCGAGATTCCAGCTGGTCACTCGCATCTGCTTCAAAACTTTTGTATCCTGCGCCAGCACCGCCTGTTCCTCGGTCGTGAGAAGATCCTAGTTTGAAGTCGTATTGCTCCAATCTCGTGGCAACTTCTACACAGCTTCCTTCAGACGTTTGGTAGCCAATCTCTTGGCCTCGTTCTTCCTGTTCTGAGCCATGATTGCCACTCCATCCAGCCTGCTTTCATCCACCGTGTCACTGTCGCCTTCCTCCTCCTCTTCGACCTCTTCCAGTACCTCCTCGTCATCTTCGTCAACAGCAACGTCATTGACGTCATGGGTAAAGTACCAGCTCTCCGAGTCAGAGCTTTCGCCTTCGACGTCAGAGTCCATGCCAGCAGACGCGTCCACAGTGCAATGGAGACTCGGCGATACGTCTGCGATGTCCGCGGTGGTAGGAGATTCAAGTACGCCAAGGTCCAGGGATCTATAGTACACATGATTGAACATACAACATGTGTGAGGCTTGGCATGTTGTAAGTGACACCATGTAAAAAATGCAAGTGCACTTACCTCGCAGTGTGTCTCGTCCCCCCTGTCGATTCTGGGGCAGGTGACGCAGCCGTAGCCGTCTCAGCCGGCACCACTGGCATCACAGGTCCCCCCAACAAGTCCGCCGCCCGAGCAGGGGTCTCCAGAACGAGGGTCCTACATGTATTTGAAATACAACGTGTGATAAAATTAGCATGTTGTAAAAGTCAGCATGAACCAGTTCTGTGGTACGAAATTGCAGCGACGCCTCCGGACCCGCAGATGATTCCGTGGGCACCACAGGCACTTCTGTATCCGATGAAGGCCTAGCAAAAATACAAACTAACGTCAATACAATCAACAACATGTCACGAAGCAAACGAATACGTACCGAGTCGGAGATGACGATACTTCACTCTCGTCATCTGCGTCGAAGTGTACATCGTGCGGACTTGTCTTCCGCTTCTTGTGCTTGCCCGTCGATAGCGCGCTCGCCTTCTCGCTCTTCTTGCCCTTCGCCTTTGTCGCCCCCGCTTTCTTCTTTTCCTCCAGTCGGGCAAGTGCTGCAGCACGCGCGTCAGCACCTCGTTTCTCCTCCTTCTCTAGCCGCAATCGCTCCTTCTTCCGCTGCAGCCACTTCTTGGAAACCTGGGCGGCAGCACGCGAAACCGCCACGGCCTCTTGCACCGCCTTCTCTTCCGTCGCCGTCGGCTTCATCGGCCCCGCCGCTTTCTTGCAATTCGTCGAGGCCGCGCGCTTACCTTTCGCCCGACCTATTTTGCCGCCTTGAGGCTACTCGCCAGGTTCGTCCGCCCCCACTTCCTCCTCCCGCTTCTGCAGCGCTGCCAGATACGCTGCAGCCTTGCCCATCGGTGGTCGCCGTGGTGGCGCAGCAGCTCGAGCCACGCGAGCAGGTGCAGCAGCAGTTGCGTGGGGGGCACCATCCGGTCCTGTGCTCGGCGCGGCACGTGGTTCCTCCGGCCCGAGGTCTGCGTTGGTGTCTCGCTCGCCAGCGAGATAGCGGCGGTGTTCAGCGGCGAGCCGCTGACGGTCCTCCACGGAGCGCCCCTCCAAGCGTGCCATGAACGCGTCTGAATCGCGCCGCGTTTCCCGGTGCCCTCCCATTGCTTGCGTGGTTCTCCGTCCTTTTCGCAAATGACTGGACATTTGTGAGAAAAACCCTCAGCCACCAATTCAGCGTCTGGGCGGGAAATTACCGTACCTTTTCAAACCGGTTGATGCCCATCCCCTTGAGTTTTTATGGCATTTTTCCGCCTAGCCCTGAGCAAAACTGCAGATATAGTGCGAAACAGAGGAAAAAGTGCAATCGGCGACGTTGTAATATACAACCTTGAGTACTGGGGGGTTAAAGAGGCCTGCCGATGAGTTTGGTACGCCAGCATACATATTTCTGGGCACCAGTACACACTTTTTAGAACACAATCCTGCGAAAGTGACCACTTGTTGCCTACATAAAACGGTTTAATCGCAGTTGGTTTTATACTCCCTTTTATCAGGTGGTCAGGTTTAATCTCGTGACCTAGAAAGCGTAAGAAAAACTACTACCAAAACTCGATCTAACGATTCAATGCGTTCGGCAATGTTTCCCTTTGTGCGGTGAACCAACGCAAAGTAAGTATACTGTGTAATACGAGTCACACTTGAAAGGGACAAAATTCAGGGAAGATTGTCTATATCTAAAGATCTGAAGAGGCGCATAAGCAAGCGACTCCCCTTTGCCTACAATCTCTGCTTTTCCCACCTTCCGCCCGAATTGGCAGTCACAATAGCCTCCGGGAGTGCAGCCGGAGATGCGGGATCTCAGGCTGTTGGTGGCACTAGCAGCGAGCTGCCAAACTCAGTGCCTCGTGGCTAGGACGCTACAAGATCTCCGCCGCCACTTGGACGAGGAGCTGAAGCGTGAAGAAAACATGCCCGCCTCGTGAGAATCCGTCACTACCTGACTTTGCCGTGTCTGCCGCAGCCCGACGTGGCACCATGAATGTATATATGAGGTAGTACGGCACTGATGATAACTTTTTGACTGTAACAAGCTTGTGTCGGTAAGGAAGCGAGGTGGGGGGGGGGTATTGTTAGGCATGTGACGTGGTTGTTATTCAACAGAGGCGCTCCTTCTGTCGTCTGATGGATCGCTTTGCTCTGTTTTACAAGATTCACCGATACAGACCAGCAGGAGGTCGACCTCGGAAACTGCAACAACACCACCAGGTGTTGGGTCTATTGCTGGCATTTTATGTAGGCTGTATGGTAAAAAAATGCTTTGCTCTAACTTTGAAGTACCTCTTTCGACACTTAGTCGCATCCTCAGTGACGCGGAAGATGCTATGCGGAAGGCCCAATTCCAACTCCCCGGACAGTTATGCTTGCTACAGACTATTAGCCCGTCAGCACTGAAACATACCGTGCCGGTCACGAAGACAGAGTGTAACCACCCGTTGTAATCTGCGTTTTGGATGTCTCGTGCAAGAGACTCTTGCGCCTGTTGAATTACAACAACACCGAGCAGTCAGCACAAATACCATGTCATAAAGAGCGTACACACTGGAAATACACGTACACGGTAATTCTTGCCATCCAAAAATACCCATGTGAACTGTAGGAGCGGCGCTCGTGCAGCTGTGAGTTGGGCTCAAGGCTTCTGCTGGGCCAACGTTGGCCACACGATCCGAGCAGGTGAAAACCCGATCAGCGGCCGCCAGTTCCGCGATACACTAATCGATCCAGCACTTAACCCCGATCCGCGATATGGAGTCATAGCCGATAGCGCATTTTCCTGCGGTGACGACATGGTTGGGCGGATCACGACCCCACTAAAAGAGGGGAATCTATACCCCCAGTCCGCTTTGCAGCTCAGCGTAAATCAGGTGCTATCACCTTCGTCCGACAAGCTGCTCAGTGGTGTATGGGATTAGTCGAGAAAGTTTTCCGTCGGTTGCTACACCCGCTTCCCTATGACAAGAAGAAGCGCAAGTTTCGCCTCGACAACCTCTTTCGGCTGGCAAATTATGGCGTGCGCACGGTTGAGGTGAGTCAGATCCGTACAACCTTCATCTATGGGCGACAAGATAACGTGTAAAGGACCATCATCATCTGTTCGTGGCGATGTCTTGCCTCGGTACGCTCCAGTGCTAGTCTCTGTAGAACCTAGCAAGGGACTGTGAGTGTCCGAGAGAAATTCAGAATTATTCACTGGTCTCTCTGGATCTCTGTGTGAGCAATCAGAGGGACGAACCCGTAGCCTCTTAGCGAGTAATGCCGCTTGCACGTTTTTTGTCTTATCACTTTCCCTGCAAGCGCAGCTACTCGGGTCGTCACCTGAGAGCTAGTTCACTTGGCCGCACAGGCCGCGCTTGTTCCTGAGTTGAGTTTGTGCCAGAGACTTCGTTAGCAAATCAGCTGGGTTGATGTCCATTGGTACGTATTCCAGGGCCATATTGCCTTCTTTCCACGCGTCCTTGAGGGCGTGAAAGCGAATATCCACCGCTTTTGTGCTCCCGACGATCCTTCTCGCTTGATCCGATGAATTGTCAGTACATTGTCAATCTGGAGAGTGAGCTTGATGGGGGGCAGGATGTCCTTTAGCACCTCGTCTATCAGCAGCTTGATCCATTCAGCTTGGAGCAGGCCATCATTAGCAGCGATAAACTCAGCTGCAGTGCTCGACTGATCCACAACGGACTGCTTGATGGACCCCTACGCCACCGGAGCCCCAAACAGGTAGTCCATTTAGCCAGAGACCGATTTCGATCGGCTTTGTCTTTTGTGAAGTCAGCGTCCGTCACCAAATCGATCCCATCTTTGGTTGGTGCCAAACGTAACTTGGTGTGTTGGGTTCCGGACAGGTATCGAAGCAAGTATTTTGCAGCAATCCATGCCGTCTTCCGGGGTCGTGCGCAATGCCGTGCGAGTTGATTCACTGCGAATGCAATATCGGGTCTAGCCACACGGGCAAGGTACAGGAGACTCCCCACTACTTGCCGATAAAGCATGCGTCGCATTTTTCCGTCTTCTTGAGCTGATGGGGTATCATGTAGCTGATCCAGCCGAGTGTTCGGTATCATTGGGGTCGCGTTTGCACGAGCTGATTACATGGCAAATCGATGTAAAGCTTCCTCCACATAAGAGGCCTATGACAACAGTATCTCGTTGTCGGTTTGGTCGATTCCCACTCCCAGAAACTGTGAAGGTTTGCCCATCTCCTTGACTTGGTACTTCACGTTGAGTGCCGCCATGTGACGCAATACATGCGTTTCATCTCTGTGGGCAACAAGCATATCGTCGACATACAGGCATACCAACAACAAGCGGTCAGCAACGATCATGTGATAATTGCATTCGTCACCGGCAGTTGGCTTGAGTCCGTAGCTCTTGTGGAATCGGTCGATTTCCTTGTTCGACTCTCTCCCTGCTTGCTTCAGTCCGTAGAGAGCCTTTTGAAACCGCCACACCTTGTTTGCTTGACCCGGAGATTCAAATCCATTCACTTGGCGAACAAATACTGTTTCTTTGAGAGCTGCTTTGAGGTAGGCAGCTGGCACATCTCATTGGCACACGTGCCGGTTGAGCTTGACGACGAGTACGAAAAATATGCAAACGCAAGTGAGATCGGCGACTGGAGCTCGAGTTTCAATGTAGTCTAGAAGAAAGACTTGCCGATCGCCCCGCGCGCATATCCGTACTTTGTACTGGACGGTCTCCACTGTAGGCCCGTCTTCAGGCGAAACTGCACAGTATTGTCCAGAATACGCGCGTCTGGCGGGGGGTCGACCAGGACAAAGGTATTATTTTCTTCCAAAGCCTTGATCTCTCTCCGGATAGCGTCCTCCCAACATTTCCATTGAGGAGACAGTCGAGCTTCTCGCAGCGTTAGTGGCTCTCGAATTACTTCAACAAGGCAGAGGAAAGCTGAAGTGATGTTCCTGGCAGAGATTCGCTCGGACCGTCATTTCGTGTCAATCCAGACGTCCCATTCACACTCTGGACTTGGTCTGGTGACCAGCTCTATAACGGGCCAGGTGTGTCCGTTATCTAGCGTACACTATAGACTGCGAGGAAGCGCGGTAGACTCAGGAAGCTGAGCCTGAGTATGGGCTTTGGGGCAAATTTAACTCGGATTTATATTAGTGACCGTCGGGGCCACTCAAATGCAAACTGTCGTCTGATTGGTTGAAATGGCTCTCCACTTTCAACCAATGACATGACTACACGAAGCACACGCTAGCCGTGTGCTTGTACCATACTTTGTATGTTTAGCTATATAGATCTACCTACATATGTAACTTGAAACAGCCCGTTACATCACCCTCCTCTCAAAGCTGCACTCACGCGGGCGTGAGTGTCGTCGCAGAGCGAAAGTGACCAAACAACGGACTGCCCGACGACCTCGCGTGGTGCTCCCGCCACGCGCTCATTCTGCAATTCACGATGTCGGCGACAAGAAGAACTGGCGACGCCCCGTCCAGTTCGTCGGCGTACTTCGTCATGGAAGACGACCTCAAGCCGTGGGAGCTGTACAGCCTCGACGGCGCCGAAGAACCCGAAAACCTTGATGCCATGAAGGAATACTTCAGGCGGTACCGCGCGATCCGAGGCAAGGCAACCAGCAACGCATTCACGCACGACGCTTTGCAGCGGTCGTGGTGTGCCTTCATTCGCCGCTGGAACGCCGCTCGCCGTGAAAACCTGTCTTTCACGGCCTGGCTCGAGGACCGTGGAGCCACGCGGGGCGCGCACGCTATTGGAGATCTTCGTGCGCGCGTGTGCGAGTTGGCGCGGCGCGAGTGGCGGCTGTGCTACGTGCACATGGTTGAAGGCTGCCGGAACTGTGAAGAGGACCAGCCGAGGCCGACGCGCGGAGAATGGGAGCGCCAGTTGGGGCTCTGGCCGCTGGGCGAGGACGAGCGTCGCTGGATTGGCCGCTATGATCGAGCTCGGAGTGATCTTGTGGAGGCGACTTGTCGCGGCAGTGCGCCGCGACTTGCGAGGCGGAGATCGTTGACGTAGTCGCTCGAGAAGTCGCTCGCGAGGCCGTCCACGCTATCAGGAGCGTGGCGGGGGACGTCGCGATCGCTCGCCGTTACCTGCGCGAGCGCGGACTCGTAGTCACTCACGACATCTGGAACGTCCTCGAGAAGGCGGCTACGCGGCTCTCATGTATCATCGGCCGGCGAATGTCCAAGCCAGCGCACCCGGTAATACTTCTCGGGTGCCTGTCGAGGCTGCGCGCGCGTACGGATACGACCAGCCGTATCGAGAGGAGGTGCCACGCGATTCACGCGCGTATCGTGGTCAACGAGCCACTCCATAATCCAGCGTTGCGCACCCAATGCAGTAACAAGTGGAGGCGGGCCATCACGACGGTACTGAACCAGCTGCGGCTGCCGCGGCGACCGACGTAACGGAGCGTCTGACGATTGAGCAGTATCGACTAATGATACACGAAACGGACCAGGCGAGGGACGAAGCGATGGAGGCTCAGAACCTCGCTGAGTCTGCGCGTGTGTGTGCGGCGGCTGCGGAAGCTGCTGCGACTCACTCGGAGCAGGGACGGCGCGAGATGATGACGCGGCTTCGTCATCTAGAGACGCTCGACTGCGGAGGACCACGCGCGGCGACGCCCTCGCGTGTGGAGCGAGGGCTCTTGCCGACTCAGCGTCAGCGACGTCGGCAGGGTCGGTCCGATTACGCGCCTGCCGAGGAAGCGGAGCGTTCGCCTCAGGAATCGCCGCCGGAACGTAGGGCTTGAGGCGCCCGACGTAGAACGTCGGGTGCAGTCGCATCGCAGTAGGGATTTCTAGCGTATAGGCATCGCCGATAACTTTGGTCATCTTGTATGGTCCGATGAAGCGTGGCACAAGCTTGTTCGCACCCAAGTTGGTCACCGCGGTGCCTTGGATGCCGTCCGTGGATAGCAGCACGCGCTCGCCTCGCCAGAAGGACGACATGTTCTTCCGGCCCCGTCGATCGGCATTCGCTTTCTGAGTGTCCACGGCGGCTTGGAGGGCGTCACGCACGAAGCGCGTGACAGCCTGGCGATGCAGCAGGAAGTCGGACACTGCTGCCGAGTCGATCGGCGTCGAAGTCTCTTTCGGCACGAAGTTGGCGACGCCTGGTTTGGACGCGGCGTTCCTCGCCGCGTTGGTCGGGACGGGACTCGGTTAACGCGCGACTCCGTGAAGTGCGTGGTTCTCAGCAGGTAGCGCAGGCGTACTCCGTGAGTGCGGAGTACCGGTCGGGATACCGGTATGCAGCCGGTTATCAGGAGGCTTGGACGTACCCAGTGTACCCATCTGGGTTGAAATCGGCGGGGGACCACTCGACGTTAGCGCCAACTGTGTCGGAGCTGCTGCAGCTCCTCCCCCACCAAGAGTGGAACCCGGTGATGTGTCTGGGGCGCGGATGACGCGCGTTGTTCACGAAGAACGGGGTCGAGCCCGTGGACGCATGAACGGCATTGTTCATGGCGAACTCGGCCAGCGGCAGAAATGAGCTCCAGGACGTGAATGATGTCGCGTAGCTGCGCAGGACGTCCTCGAGGACCCGGTTCACGCGCTCCGTTTGCCCATCCGTCTCCGGATGGGCCGCCGTCGACATCAGCAGGCGAGTGCCCAGCAGTTCGAACAGCCGCGTCCAGAACGCGGATGTGAAGCGGGGATCGCGGTCCGAGACTATGGACTCCGGAAGGCCATGGTGGCGGAACACCAGGTCAATAAACAGCGCTGCAGAATCTTAGACTCTTCTTCACAGCCTTGAACGCGTTCTGGTGCTCAGGACGCCAATTCCATGTCGCGTCCTTCTTCAGCAAGGACGAGAGCGGCTGGATCAGACCTGCGAAGTCCTTGGGTACGATGTCAGCGAGGTGTTCACTCATCTTCTCGTCGCCCCGACCTCTCATGTCTCGGTCGTGGACCGATCGTCCACGACACGATCCCCACAAAGAGTGAGCGATGGCCCTCGTTGTGCGGTGTGTGCGACGGCCGTCGCGGATTCAATCGGTCGATCTTCCTCGCGAGCGCGCGAGGAAACGAGAAACAACGCGGTCGAGCAGGGGCTCCCGCACGTGAATTACGCGGTCGAGCAAGGGCTCCCGCCAGTGATTGCGACGGTCGAGCAGGGCTCCCGTCCACTGATGATTCCGTCGCGCAGGACCAACATCTGGGCGACACCGGCCTGGTCGAGAGTGAGCTCCCACGCCTAGAGGAGGGTGACGTGTCATCCAGCGAATCATCATCCAGTGCGACTTCGGCCTCGAGCGGACACTCGAGGCGATTGAGGAAGTCCACGCGCAAACGATCGGGACGTCGTCGCCTCCGGCGGTTGTCGTCCGTGCTCGACGACACGCCGACCACCGAGATGCTTATTGTTGTCGAGTACTCGGAGAGGTCTTCAAACCGAGTACGCCGCGTCGAAGTGGCGAACCTTCCCTCCGATGCTGTTTCCATCACGCGGCTTCCGGGTCTTTCCTGGAAGCATTTCCTTCGTGACTTGAAGGCCGGCGAGATCGAAAAGCTATGCCTCCTCACGAGTTCCGACCCTCCGGCCGTCGGCGTCAACGCTGTCAGCGACGACGCGTCATCATCGCGCCCGAAGGCGTCCGAGGCCAAGTCAGCCCGTGAAGAACGCTTCGTCGCGCAGTCTTGGACAGCGCTCCAAGACTCGGGTAACCCAGTATACCCGCTTGCTCGTGAGTACGAAGACATCTTCCCAGACAATATTCCAGCGGAACTCCCCGCTGAGCGAGGTGTTCGACACGAGATCGATCTCGTGCCCGGATCGAAATACTGCGTGACGCGGCAGTGGCCACTGCCGCAAGACCAGGTCCAAGCCATCGACGACTTCTTCGAGGGCCGACGCAAGGCTGGTCACGTACGTGAGAGCATTTCTCCACACTCGAGTCCGACGTTCTGCGTGAAGAAGGCCACAGGAGGATGGCGCATTGTTCATGCGTTCGACAAGTTGAACGACGTCACCATCCCAGCGCAGACACCGATTCCCCGGAAAGACATGGTGCTGGACTCCATGTCTGGCAGCGTCGTCTACAGCTCGATTGACCTGACGGACGGTTTCTATCAGATCTTCATGCGAAGTAATGACGTACCTCTGACCGCTGTAAGCACTCCCAGTGGGATGCTCTGGGAGTGGCTCGTCATGCCACAGGGGTTGAAGAATACACCCGCCACGTTCAATCGCATGGTGTCCCATGTGCTGCGTCCGCTCCGCAAATTCGCGCCGAGCTACTTCGATGACATCTTCGTGCACAGTCGCGCTAAGGATGGCCTCAGCGCTATCGACGTCCATCTACAACACCTTCGTCAGGTGTTCCAGAAGATGCGCGACAACAAGCTGTACGCCAACCTCAAGAAGTGCATGTTCTGCGCCCCGGAGATTCCGGTGCTGGGTTGCTACGTCAGCAAGAGCGGCGTTCGCGCAGACCCAGAGAAGATCTCGTCGATCGGTTCTTGGCCCACTCCCAAGAACCCAACGGAGCTGCGTCAATGGCTCGACCTCGCGAACTACCTCCACAAGTACACCAACTCGGCGTCGGACTGAACGGGCTATCCAGTCGATCTCGGGCTGGTAGCGAGCTAACCACGGCATCCCCAAGATGCAGTCGAAGGCGTAGTTCAGCTCGATCACCAAGAAGTCGCCGTTGGTGCAGAAGCCGTCGAACTTGTACGACAACGACACCGCGCGCCGTCGTGCGCGGTGTAGTTTGCCGTCAGCCGACTTCACGACGATGTCGCCCGGACCTTCGCGAACGCGCACGTGCGATGGAAGGAGAGCGAGGCAGTCGTCACGAATGAAGTTGTTCGTGGCTCCGGCGTCAAGCAACGCGCGGAGCGGGCGCTCCGCGCCGGCGACGTGAAGACTGATGAGGATCAGTCTCGAGTCGCCGGACGTGGTGGTGGCATTGAATTGTGCGTACAGAACAGAGGGGCTAGGAGGGCCGGTTGCCACCGGTGGACCGGGTCCTCCATTCCAGCCAGTAGAGCGCCCCGCGCTTACTGGTCCCGACCGTTTTTGAGTAAGCGGCCGAGAACTTGTCGTCGGATTCGCCGACGACCTCAGCGCTTGCAAGACCAGAGCCGGAGCGTGGCACACTGTTGCGCGATGCCCCGGCTTGCGACAGCGGAAGCAGGTGAGCTGTCGACTTCCATTGTTGAATCGAGCGCCTCGAGTAGTCGAGTGGTTGTACGACCTCGACTCGGCTTCGATTGCGTCGATCTCCATGGGCTCGGGCGCTGAGGTCCGAGCGTCCGTTGTCAGCGCTCTCGCGTAAGAGGATGCCACCGTGTAGTCTTCGCGCAACGCGAGAGCGAACGCAGCTTCAAGTGTCGTCGGCTCTGCTCGCGTGAGGCAGTACCGTATCATGCCCTCACACATACCGAAGACGAACACGTGAACTTGAGATGCAGCGTCGATCGGGTTCGTAACGATGCACGAAACCAGATGGCGCGTCTTCTGAATGTAGTCGCGCATGGACGTCTTCCCTTACCGGAGAGCGAAGAACGCCGCTCGCATGCGCGTCTCGTCTTGCGGGGGCTCGAACGCGAGGCGCAGGTCACCCTGGATGGCTTCCAGAGTGGGGAAGGCGGTCGTGTCGGTCACCAGCCGGCCGAGCGCCCACTCCTTGGCTTTCCCAGTCAGTCGGGAAAGCAAGAAGTTCACCTTTGCCGACTCAGCCTCGAGGAGTCTCGAGGCGATCGCGATGTCGATCTCGCGAAACCAGCGATTCAGTGGTAGGCGATCATGGCCGACCCCGGAGTATGCAGAGGTGTCGATCTTGACGACATCGCACTTCGTGGAACGCGAGGGAGCTTTTACTCGCCGATCGGCTTCGGCGAGCTCGCGTTCCATGAACTCTTGGGAAGCCTGATGATGTGTCTCCGGCGTACCCGAACTCAACAGCGTCGCGACGACGGCCTCGCCCGTCACCGCGGCGAGGCGATGAAGCGCTTCCCACTCGATCCGCGTGAGGTAGGGAAAGCTTTTGTGCTCCAGGGTCCCGCCGGAACCGTGGGTTCCCAATACTCGGCTCATCGTGCTCTTGGTCTTGGTCTTGGTCGTTGGAAGGACTACTAAGTGCTACCAGGTATAACGGGCCAGGTGTGTCCGTTATCTAGCGTACACTATAGACTGCGAGGAAGCGCGGTAGACTCAGGAAGCTAAGCCTGAGTATGGGCTTTGGGGCAAATTTAACTCGGATTTATATTAGTGACCGTCGGGGCCACTCAAATGCAAACTGTCGTCTGATTGGTTGAAATGGCTCTCCACTTTCAACCAATGACATGACTACACGAAGCACACGCTAGCCGTGTGCTTGTACCTACTTTGTATATTTAGCTATATAGATCTACCTACATATGTAACTTGAAACAGCCCGTTACAAGCTCGTGTCTCGGAGACGGGATGCAGCTTCTTGCGTGTTTGCAGGTGCTTCAGCTTGCTCACCCGAACTTGCCTCGTCTGGATTCGGCGCAGGTTGGCCATCTTCTAGCACTACTTCGTCCACAAGCATCGAATCTAAGACAATGACATCCGTTATCTCTTTAATAGGGTGGCCGTGGCTTGGAACATACACTTTGTAGCCGCGAATTTCCTCACTGAATCCGACAAACCCGCCAATATTTCCCCGTCCGTCGAATCGATAATTATTCCTGCGAAGTGGCTCAGGAGTTCTTACAACCACAGTCTGTCCGCGTTGCGGAATGTCTTCTCGACAAACTGCAGTACCGGTCGCAACTTCCAAGCCTTATCCTTCCGACGCCGGTTGTTCGAGTTGTCTTTGAAATGCAGGTAACGAGTGATGTCTTCGAAGCGCTTGCGACTCATGAATTTGCCAAACGTACCACGCGGAATCGCACCACACTCTGATGTTGGTCAGTGATCTGACATTGACCGGCGATGTGGGCACAGAACGCGAGTAACAAGAAGCCCAATATAGTGAACAATCTCATGCGCTTGAAATGGCTTCACCTTGCTCAATGTTTCTTTGATATCTGCTAACGATCCAACCCTGATATTTGGATTGACAGCTTGTCAGCGTTGCTGTCGCTCTTGCTGTTGCACCGCGACTGCACCAAGCACGGCGGCACGGTAGCGATTAGATTCTTCTGCGATCTTTACCCACATTAGTTTCGGCATGAAGTAGTAGAACATACCGAGAGGTGAGTCAGAATAGGCTCGTGCCGACTCTGTTGGTCCGTATCTTCCATCGTACAGATCCGTTGCACCCTCCATCTGGAACTCCTCGCTGTGATCTTCGTCGTACACTTCCCAATTGTCTGCAACAGCTCTCAATTCAGCGTCGCTTATAAACTCGGGGTCAGGATGAGTCTCTTCACGCGGTCTCCAGTCTCCGTCGGCTACGTCCTCATAGAAATCACCGTCACGCAGATCACCTTCGTCGTCACTACGCTCTTCGTTTGCTAGGGTCACCTCTGCGTAATCGCTTGTTAGGTCGACTTCTTCACCCATCACTTGAGCAATGTAGTCCTCCGTATCGACTTCATCAGGCTCATCCGTCTCGGAGCCTGACTCGCATAGATTGGGATCATCAGCATCGGGATCTTGCGACCATTCCTGCCTTGACATGGCTGCGATGAACCGGTTGGAGTCGTAAATGTCGAACTCTTCCACCTCATCAGCCACCTCGACTTCACCTTTCTCCCCCGCGTCCAATGCTGTATCATCTCGATGTAGGTGGCGTCCAGTACCCACTTCTGCTGTATCCGGCAGCATACGCTCGACCACAGAATTTCCTTCTGTTATACGTATCGGGATACTGTTGAGAACAGCGGGACCTTCTGCTGTGTCCACCACGCCACCAACCGTCTCAGAGCTGCGTTCTGCTGTATCGTCCACCATAAGGCTCACACGGGGGCTAAATGCCTGGGAAGTCTTAGAAACTTTCGTCCGCAGTGTTCGTGGCGCCCGTGACGTGCCAATAGGCCCACGAGCAGGCTTGTTCCAAGTACCTGGTTTGCGTAGCAGCACTGGCGGCTCCGTTGCAGTCGTTGGTACAGGAGAAAATGGTGTCACGGCTACCGGCGCTTTATCAGGAGCAGTAGGAAGTAGGTGCGTTGAGGCTGACACTTCTGAATGCATGTCACCCGGTTCAGATACCACAGCACTCGTCCGTGAATCGGTCACAGTTGGGGGGACCATCTCTTTAACCGTGGAGCCCGCGAGAACGCCAAACTAAAGCCATCCACGTGGCCTAGCGTAGGCAATGAGCGCATTTTCACCTAAATCGCATCAATAGATTAGCTTTTGTATAGAAATCAAGATATTATACTTGTAGAACATACCAGTGAAGTAGTCCACGCCTTCCGTGCCTTTGACACTTCCACCTGGACGGATGTAGCAGTGGTGCTTGTTGAGATCTGTCGGGGGCTTGGGCTTCCAGCCATGCTTACACAGCTCTCGCCATAGTTGCTTGAACGGTTTTTCCATGCTTGTGGTGGGAGGGAAGGAGAGGGGGAAGAATCAGTCGAGGGTGTTTCGAAACTGGCCAGAGCGGGATAATGCAAACGGCAAGAACCTCTATCCATCCGATCACTGTCGAGGACGGGACACGCCTACCCCGACCGTCTCTCAGATACGCGGTCGATCGGTCATCCTTAAGATTTGAAGGTGCCCCATACAAACTTCTATATGCGAAATGTTTTTATGTTTCGTTGTTCACTGCATATTAAAACCTCTAATACTCCTTCTGCTGTATTATACAGCATACGGGACTAGAAGGGTTAATGTGCTTCAACGCAGTCAGGAGTTGGTGAATTGGACAATTAAAACGGACCGGAGGTCTCACAATATTGCGCGTCGTTTCCAAACTCAATCTATGGGATAAACTATCTCGATAGATTAGACATTTACGGCGACGCCCAGTAACGAGCCTGCTGGATATGCATGCTATTGCATCTGCCACTGACGATGACACAGCTTCACAGCAAGACCATCAAAAAGAGCAGCGGTTTCATCCATCTACGCCGCAACACCAGATACGATGTATATTCTTCGGTTGAACAAGAGCTCCTAGTTCAACAGCAGCCCCAGCCCCAAGAGCACTTCGACAGCCCAGCGTTCTCACAGCGTCCCCAGCCCCAAGCGCGATTCTAGAGCCCCGCGTTCGCTCGACAGCCGTCACCCTGGCGAAGCTATTGCCACCACAGTGGCAAAATATTTCGACCGGTGGGGCCTGGACCGAACATTTTGCGTGAAACTAATACGAGATGGTGCTTCGAATGCCGTGGTTGCAGGCGAGCGCCTCGGCGTAGAACACATGTTATGTGTGGCTCACTCACTTCATCTCGTTCTTGGTGGAGCGTTGGTGAAGCGAAGGCCAACTAAACCCAAAGCCGTTAGGAGTGACACAACCCGGTTGGGATCATCAAATCATTGCAATCTCAATCATCTATCATCAGTGCATGCCAGGAGTTCAGCTGAAGAAATAACACGCATGGGCGATCTACTAGTGCATGATAGTGATGGATATATTGGGACTGCAGATATGGCTGATGGTAAAGACGTTGCTAACGGGGTAGTTGATACTCTTCCGCTTCGACGTCGACGGAAGGACACCTTCGTCGAAGGAGAATACTGACGGCAACGCCCATCCGGCAAGGAAGCGCTGCTGCAGCTTGTCGCGCGTGCGCTCGGCCTCGTTGTCGACGAAGTGCAAGTCACGGAGGATGTCCTGGCACCAGTTGAAGCGCCCGAAGTTGCCAGCAGGGACCGCGCCATTTTCGACCATGGACCAATGGTCGGCGAAGCGGCGCTTCTGCAGGCATAACATCCGCGCAACGAGGAGATCAATCACGTGTAGGATCTCATGCGTTTTGTACCCGCGCTTCTGCTCGAGCCGCCGGCGAAGCCGCTTCAGCGTCTCGGCCCGTTCCCTCCGCTGCTTGCTCTGAAGTGCCTGCGCACGCCGGTCAACTTGCTGGAGCGCGCACCGGCTGGTCTCGGCGTTGATCATGACCCACAGCGACTTGGGCATGCAGTATAGAAACGTCGGAAGCGGAGAGTGCGTGAGGGCGCGCAACTCGGCCACTGGCTGCGCCATCTCGTTGTCCCATACCAGCGTACGCGATTCCACTCATCTCGAAGTCCGACGACACGGGCGTCATCGCCGTCGCACGCAGCGCATCCTCGCGCTGCTTCTTAGCCTGCCCGCGGAGCGTGTCGTTCCCAATCACCAGCGAGGCGATGAAAGCCTCGTCCATCTCGACTGCGTCGCGCTCCGACAGGACATCGTCGTCTTCATCTTAGACGCCACGCTCCAGGTCGTCGTCCTCGTCCTCGCCGACGGCTTCCCCCTCGCTGTCGGCGGAGTCGATGCTCTCGTAGTCACTGGTGTCCTCGTCGTCAGCGACGAAGTTGACGCTTTTCTTCACGCGAGGCTGCGGCCGTAGTGTACGACCTGTCGGAGCCGGGGCCTTGTCTTCGAGATCGCTCTCCAGTCCAGACGCCTCCGGCAACAACTGCAAGTTTACCGCCGCCTCTTGCTGCGACGCGTCGGCTTGGATGTCGCTCGGTGACAGGTCGAACGCCTGCGACACAGCAGCTTGGGACAGTTTGACGTCCGATGTGCCCGGCGAGCCGAACAACGCATTGAGCGTCCCTTGAGAGAGGGCGACGGTCGTGTCGATCTGCGACGCACCCTCACTCCCCTCTACACTCGCGCACGGGGCCGTCGCGGTCGTGCTGGCCGTTGCAACGGTCGCGCCACAGGTCCTGGTAGGGGTCGACAGAGTCGTCACACTAGCGCTACGGGTTCGCACGGCCTTGTTCGGTGTCGCGCTCAGGGTGGGCGTCGCCTCGCCTGCAGACTGGACCACGACGTTGTTGCTCTCGTCCAACAGGCCCGACGCCAACGCGTGCGCCACTAACGCGCTCTCTCCAACGTACACACCCGCACCATCGGGGCTAACGTACCCCCCCCTCCGTCGCGAGACCGCTCGGCCGCTTGTACGCCCACCCCGCCGCCCGCAGTCGTCGCCAAAAATACGGAAAGTCGATGTCGCGGGCGACGGAGGCGACGGTATCAGTCTTCGTTCGGTTTCCCGAACGGATGCGCGCCACCCAGCAAATTCTGTAATGAGTTGTTCGAGATCTAGTAGTAGCTGGATACTTTCCCACGCACCCCATCATTTCCCGCGCAACCAATCTGCCTTGTTTCTGGAGTTTCCTAAACCACCTCTTGGATCTTATTTTTTTGTAGTACTTGATTAAAGTATTGAAATTCTCACTCCGAGCCATTTTCTATTGTTGCTCGAGCAATGTCGTACTTATTCTCACTCCGAGCCATTTTCTATTGTTGTTCGAGCAATGTCGTAACGACATTGGAAAAATGTCAGGTCGTAAGTTACGACGTCGGGAATCAAGGGGTTAACCTATGCGCTCAAGGAAGCTCAGAATCCATGTCCCACCCATGTTGCGCGTGGAAATACACTTCACGGAGCACCCATTCACCTGTGTTGGTTCAGCTCACAGAGGACAGGTCCGGCAGCCTTGAGGACTTCGTTTTCTTCTTTGGCTGCTTTGCCTATCGAAGCTTCGAAAGCACACTCAAGAACGCGATCGATCTCCGAACCGACTGCAGCGGCGAAATATTAATTGGTTTGAGGTGGTACCTGGCAAACTGGGTAGCATAGGCTTCGTCCTCTATAGGTGCAACCACCTCCAAGTACTGCAGCCGCGTGTTTTTGCATCTGCAACAGCTTCTTCGCATTGGACGTGGATCGTGAGTGTCTTCTACAATACTCCAGCCATCTACCTCATGTTTTAGCGTCACACGCAGTTGGCGTACACACTTTGTCAAGGGATTGGTGGGGTCGCTCAGGTCCGCTACGAATGATGTGACATCGCGCCAATAACAATTCAGTTCCGGAATTGGCCTATGAAGCGCACGGTATTCCTGGAAGCTTAGCCGCACGCCAACCAACCCACCACATAGTGATAGACTCACCAGCTGAGGGCAACTTCGTAGAATGAGATCCTCGTCCACATCTGGTCTAGGTCCGTCTAGCGCTGCGCTAGGTTCTTCAAAGATGACCCACTCTTCACAAGAAACGCATTCAGGCCATCACTAACTGGTGCTTCTTTTTCGTCGTTGCCTGTCTCATCGCTTTCCTCATCGTCCCCACATCCATAATGTCCGTACTTGTTAAATTGGACCGTAAGCGATTGAGGCCCATGCTCACTAGGCATTTTACCGGTTGGTTCATGGAATACCAAATCAGAACGCTGAGCCAGGCAGTGTCCAAAACCCGGGACTACAATGTTTACGAATTCGTCGTCTCCATCGTCACTGAAAGCCCAGAGACCTTCCATTTGCGCGGAAAGGGTCAGAGTCCGAGATTTTTTGCGTGGCTGGCCATTATCGTGTATCTCCCATCGTATTTTAGCGCCGCTCTGTAGTGTTGCAGATCCCTCGTCGACACTTCCACGATGGCAACCACATAGTATTTATTCAGGGTGATCCGGATACGAACGCATCAACGTCTTCAGTACTAATTCGGTCAGCACCAATGAGCGTAAGGGATTTGAACGCGCGCGAACGTCTCCATACGCGAGCCACGGCCATTTTTGTCGTCGTCTCCACTGCCACCACATATTGATAGGTTGTCTGTCGTTGTGTTAAGCACCAAAGCCGACAGGACCGCTTCAAATTCCCAGGCGCCCATCCCGGGAAAATTTTAAGTTCAAATCTTGACGCTGGCACAAACTTGATTAGTCAATACTGGCATAAGTACTTTAGTAAGATGGCTCAACTGCTTGCGACAATTCACCGCAGACACTCTTCAAAGTTGTGTCAGTCTTTTCATTTCACCACCGTCCCGTGCATCTGAAGGATACAACTCCATTTGTGAAAAGCACACATTCTCCGCCAGCAAACTCTCGATAGTCTTCACGAACTTGGCGCTGTTGTCTCCAGAATCAAATAACGCAACCATAGGTTGCAAGACAGAAGTGCACCGAAGCGATTTTGATCGGACCGCGTCCTTCTCCAGCGAGTTCCATCTCTCACGAGCTACTTTGTCCGCTCTGCCGAGATTTTGCAATCTCACAGAGTCCTTCTTTAAGGCGCTTCCCTTTGTGAATAAAACACAGGCACCGGAATCTCAATATCGACACCCCGTTTTCTAGGTTTCAAGCTCTCGTTCAGCTTGGCGATCTTCGCCAATGCTCTGGTATATTCCGCACTGGTAAGCCTTGATCTAACTGCCGTCAAAACAGTTTCCAAGTGAGGTTGACTGTAAAAATGCTCCATCCAGACCCACAGACGATAGACAAGTCGGCCACAGTGAGCGAAGATAATATATTGATCGACTAAACACTGCAACATCATTCCAATCGCTCATTTTAATCGAGAAGTCCCATCAGTGCGGTGACTCAGCTCCAGGCCAATGGGAAACGTAGATGTAGCTGCTGCAGAACCCAACTTTGGGTCAGTAAATCCTGTTTCAATCGCAAATATGCCGTCTTTATTTGTTTATTTGTTGCATTATCGAAAAAAAATAAGAGGGGCATTAGCATCGTACTCCACCACCAGATTTTCCATATGTTCTCTCCGGTGGTGAGGACGTCTATAGGAGTCAGGTTGAATCCGCTCAATTCACGATATTTTTCTTTTTATCACACGATAAAACTCGAAAAACTCGAGCGCGAAGCACAAACGTTTGTTACATCGGGGAATGCCGATCGTGGAGAATCAGCAAAGGTGCTGGATAAGTCGATTTCACCATTCACGTCAAACGGCATCGGATAAACTGCGTGTTTCCTTTCACTACGATGCGCATCAGCGTAATTACTTGTTCTTCGCCGTAAAGATCGTACGGCAGCAGTGTCTTCGAAATGCCATTAATATGACAGCGTCGCCTGGATCGATTATGGTAAACAGGCTGACGAGCTCCCACTCATCACTTTCGAACACGTTAGGCATGGGGGTCCTGGTCAAAAGTCTACATTATTCCAATCATCTGTCTTCGCAACGGCAATTGTCGGAGCTCCGCCTCTGTCCTTGAAGATGCACAATCCGCTATGGTTACAAGCCAAAGCACCCATGCATTTTTGAAAAGACATTGCGACGCTTACTTCCCTACGTTTCTCACTTTCCATACTGTGTTCTAGTCGATAGATAGCGGGATCTCGACTCAAAGTCGTCCACTCGGAAGCTTAAAGTATATTTCTCCACAGCGTAAGCCGCACTGATAGATGAAATCGTACTGCAAAAATCTTCAGCCAAAGTATCCGGGACTTTTCAAATTGTAGCGAAGATTGTATCTTAGTCTGCGAAGAATATTCACTATTACGCTCAGTTTAGCTCCCACTCATCTCGACAAACAACACAGCCGGTCAGATCCTTCGTGGAAGTCTCGCCGCCATGCTTGGACGCTCGTTTTACCAATTTCATAGATTTGAATATGCGATGGACAAGACCAACGCTTTTAATTACAGTGGCAAATACTTTTGAAGTTGTACTGTACGATCAATCCCTGTGATTTTCCGTAATTGTCACTGTATTTAGGAATCGCAACTGGTGACATGTTCGTAATGCTTAGAAGTTCACTTAGCATAATTCCGAAGTGGCATCGTCGTGCATATTCTCTCGGAAGATCACCTGACGGAAAACAGGTGTCGTCGCAAATCCAAAAATGTTCGAGATCACTCGCCGGTCGAGATAACACTGAGTTGGTTGAGACGTAAATTGTTCACGTTTCATCACCCTGTCTGACTTGAAGGGAGACGATTTCACCATTCCCGATATAACGCTTAAAAAGGCGACCTTGGTCCCTGTGGAGAGTTTGCGACCTCGGTTGATCGCTCTAAGGTGATGTATCCTGAAGTAGTCACGATAGTTGTGGTACTCAGACGGTACAGTTACGTCGAGATACTCGAGTGTTTGGTTCACAGCCAGCATCTGCAGCAGGGCGTCAAGATAGGAGCTGATAATGGACCCTTTACTAAATCGGGCTTCATGAAGATTTGTCAAGCGGAAACTCAGCCGGCGAACAGATTGTATAAATGGGTTGTGCAAGCTGCTCAAGTCATTCGTGAGACCAGAGACATCTTGCCATCTGAAGCGCAGCTTCGGGACGGATAGTTTTCTTGTGTGGAAGTCACTAAAGTTGAACCGTACTCCTACCCATCCTTTGCGAAGCGATAGCTCCAGCAAATTGGGACAGCTCTTGAGGATGACATTTTCGTCAAGCTCCTCCCCTGGTCCATCGATTATTAGGAAAATGAGTGAAGAACCACTCGCCGCTAACAAATGAGCAAGCCCCCCACTCGAATTATGTGGTGAACGTTCAGCAAATCTAATTGTCAGTGATTTCAAACCGAAAGTGCTGTAAGTGATTTGTGGGACTTGTTGAATCACTAAATCAGCACGCTTCACCAGGCAGCGACCAAATCCTGGGATAAGCACATTCACCAACTCACTTTTTCCGTCATCACTGAAAGTGCGAACGTAAGGGACAGCTGCTGAGAATTTTACAGGGTGGGAGCCCATCCGGGGTTGACCTTTCTTCGTGAGCAACCATTGTACAAGAGCGCCTTTCTTCAACATCATGTCACTTTCCACAATAGCGCCATGTGGAGATCCATACACTGCTTCTTCAGGGTGTTCTGACGACACCACGGTCGAAAAGGCATCCATATCTACAATATTCATGTCGTCAACGTCAGTCAGTACGAGCTTTTCCAGCGCTGATCGTGTCCGAGCTCTCTCCGAAAAGCATCCATACGCCAACCATTTCCACCAATTTCGACGATCCTTCTGGTCATTTAAATTCATCCGCAGTGTCAGTTTCCTGGTCGTCTGTGTAAGAACTATCGCCGAGAACATCGATTCAAACTCCGAAGGTCCCAAGGAGTGGTCACAGTGCATCGAGACTGTGCCCAGCTGAAGCGGACTACTTGCGCTGTACGGTACCAGCTGAGTGCAGTACCTCGTGTTCGCAAGTTCTTGACTACGTCGAGTGGCATCAAACACAACGGCCATCATCTGTCTGAACGACATCAACGCCGCTTTCTTGTCTCTCTGCGGGCCCATCTCCGCCCGCACCGCCAATTGCGAGAACCACACATTCTCCCCGACGAACTTCGCCATCATCTCTGCCGTCTCCGGTCCACACCCCAATTCGCCCAGGTCTCCAATCATCGGTTCCAGCACAAACGTGCACCGCAACTGCCCCGACTCCACCGGCTGGTTCTCCAAGCTCCAATTGTAGCTCTCCCACTCCTCGCGAATCAGCTTCTCCGCACTCTGAATGCTCAATAAAACCGGGATCGGCCCGTTGCTCGTCTTGAACACCGTCGAGGAGCTGAAGATGACCCGAATGGGGATCTCAACGTCGAACCCGGGCTTATCCGGCTGCAGGAGTTTGCTGCTCATGGCTGCAATCCTCTGCAAGCTGTTGGAAAAGCCAGGACTGATAACGCGACGCTGCGTTACGCCGCACAACTGGACCAGCTCCGTCTCGGCCTGGTGCTCCATCAGCAGCACGAAGCGAGCGAAAAGGTCGCAAGTCTCGAGATTCCCGAAATCCACCCCGCAGTGATTGGCCAAAAGGTATTTCCACGCGTGGTAATCCACGTGAGCCACGGCAGCCAATAGGGAAAGGGCTTCGCGGGTATTTTGGAACTCAATCTGGAACGTTTCCTCGTCCTTGAATTCGCCGTAGATGCCGGCGCGCGTGGGCAGAATCACCTGCAGCGCGCGTGGCGGGGCGCTCCAGAGACCCCCGTCGTCGTCTTGGAGCGCGCGGTAGTGGATGCGGTACAACAGAATGTCGCACCAGGGCGAGAGGAAGCCCCAGCGCTGCTCCAGGGCGGCGTCCAGAGCCATCGCCAGTTATCAGATTCGAAAGTGAAGCCAAGGATTGATGTAATTGACTTTCAGCCAATAGGAAGGGAAGAGAGAGAGTGATGGTCAATCCACGCGGATTGGTTGAATTAACAACGTATCAGAAGGCAGGACCCCTTTGGCGCTTTGCAACTCAAGAGACACACTGTTAAATTCTCAGTTGGGGGAGATTAGCCGCAGTAGTCTCCGTTGACTTGGATGACCTCGAACAGAAACTACATGTCGTGATGAGTACTTGAAAATAAAGCAAAATTGCATCCCAATCTGAAAGCTGAAGAGCCAGGAGTGAACGTTGAAGTTCCTGTAAGAGTGACATTCATGATTTACTCATCACCTGTCGATGTGGGGGTGCTATTATATCGCAAAGAGGCCCCCGACCGTGATATCCAGTCAGAGCAAAGGGGAGAGAGCTGTTCCAATAGATGGCTGTTGTGCACCTTTGTGCTAAATCCTTGGATGCAAGTTTGAGGGTAGGTCAACACACTGAGGATATGATCAAGACCATGGGCCGTGGTATGACTGTACAGTTCTCTTTCCCATAAAAGTAACCTCGCATGGCACACCCAACACGATGACCCAAAAGCTATCGTGTGGCAAGCTTTTGCCGCGTGTTTTCCACGATAGTGATAGTCCGCGTGAGAATAACTAAATCGGCACTTCATTGTATTTGTCGACCCAATCCAACTCTCGAAAGTAGACCTGGCGAAGAACAGGAGGAGCGGCCAGCTGAAATATCTTATACAACACGTGTTGGTCAAGCTGGAAGCTAACAGATCCCGAGACGAGCTTGTCAGATGTCACAGCGGAACCAGAAAATATACTCAGAAACGCCGCTTTAGACTCCGTCGGGAACGAGAGAGACCTGTTGATCGTTTTAAGATGGCACATTCTGAAGTCATCCATGACACGGTGATAGTCTGAAGTGGCCACGACGTCGAGGTATTCGAGGGTCTGGTTCACATTCAACATCTGTCGCAGTCCAACCACGCCCTCTTTGATGCGGACTTCATCGTGCACTTCTCTCGCATCCCGCACGTTGTTTAGGCGGACTCGCAAGCGTCGCACGGACTTCGTGAATAGGCTGCAGCTGTCCTGCAACTCTACAGCGACAGCTTCAGCGTCGGTCCAGTCGGTATCTAAAGCAGGGAGTTCCTGGTTACTTTCATGCCATTCGTTAAAGTTGAATCGCACGTCAACCACAAGTGACCGCAGGGATAACTCTTTCAGCTTCGGACAGCATTGAAGAATATAGTTCACGTCAAAATCGATGCGCGTAGCATCTAAAGCGAGTATTTCCAGCGAGGGTCCGACGACAGATACAAATTTTCCCAGCCCATCCATAGCTTGCGCGTTAAAATTGCTAAATCCAATGGTAAGCGATGTTATCCCCCGCTTAATTCCTTCAAATACTTGTTCAAATTCCAAATCATCGCGTCGAACGAGGCATCCCCCATAGCCAGGAACAATAGCATTCACCCACTCGCTCTGACCATCGTCACTGAAGGTTCGAACAGAGACGATCGGCAATTGAAACACCAGCGTCCGTCCTTCTTCACCACAGTGATAACAAACGCGGGCCTCGTGCTTGAGCATGGCCTTCCTCTCGTCGACCTGCCCACGAGAAGTCCCAGATAGTTCTTCTTCAGGATGCTCAGCCGTCAGCACAGTTGCGAAGGCTTCCATATCCGCAATACTCATGCTCCCAATAGAAGACAAAGTGAGCGACTCCAGTGCAGAACTTGCACGTGCTTGTTTCGAGAATAGCGCATAAGCTAACCATTTCCACCTGGTCGCGCTGTTGTTCGCATCCTTGGGGTCTAACCACAGACTTAAAGAGAGTCGCTTTGTTGTCTGGCTTGCCACCATCGCGGAGCACAGCGCCTCAAACTCTGATGATGTTAGCGACGGATCGCAATACAACACCACAGTGCCGAGTTGAAGAGGGCCTCGTTCATGCAACTCAGACCAATACTTTGTGTTTGAGAACACAGGAGAGCGACGTGTGCTGTCAAAGACAATTGTTACGAGTTGGCCAAATGATTTCTTCGCCAAAAGCCTATCAGACTTTAGCGTTGAATCGATGCGCAAGTAAAGCGTCACGCGTGAGAACCACACATTCTTGGTCACCAGCGTACTCAGCGTCTCAGTCAGCTCAGCGCGTACTGAGAGATTGCTAAAGTCTGCAATTGCCGGCTCCAGCACAAAAGTACATCGCAGAAACCCGGGCTCCACGTTTTGGGTCTTCGAACTCCGCTTATACGCATCCCATTCCGTTTTTATCACCCTCTCCGCTCGTGCACTCTTTATCAGTTCTACCACAGGTCGATCGCCAATCGTGGAAAATAATTGTCGAGCCCGATACATCACTCGTACAGGGATAGCAACGTCCACTCCCGGCTTGTCATCCCTCAGTGTACCATCCAACCCGGCAATCGTTTCTATAGCAGCAAGAAAGGCTTCACTTTGGGTTTCCCGCTGCCGAACCCCACACAGCTGCACAAGATCCGAGTCAAAAGCCTCTCGATTTTCGTCTCTCTGTCTCTCTTCCAAGTCCATAATCAGCAAAAATCTAGCTGGAATTTGTTCTTCAAACTTCTCCCCTCCTTCTTTTCCAAGATCCACGCTGCAATGTGTCGATAACAAGGTTTTCCAAGCAGTTTGATCCACGTGAGCCACTGCAGAGAGCAGCTGCAGAGCTTCTCGGACCTGCTGGAATTTCGTGCGAAAACTTTCCTCGTCGCAGCAGAACTTCCTCATAGGGAGTGTCACCGCAAGTCGGCGCTTCTGAACATCACGGGGGCCGGCTTCGAACTCCAGTTGTGTGTAGTCCAACCGCTTGTTTAGTGCTTCACACCATGGCATTAGGAAATGCCAGGTCTCCTCCATCGCTACTCAATCGTCTTTGGTATCCGATCAGAAAGTGGATCCCAAACAATGATTGGCTAAATAACTGGCAAAGATAATATCGTTATTATCTGTATTATACACAGTATAATACTTAAAATATACAGTAGACTGGTTTTGTCGGCGCCCGAGCGATATGATCAACCTGTAATTAGGACAGCAAACGTTCCCCTTGAAGACTGCACTTACATGTATTTGGAGCCAATTAAGGAATGGAACCCTGTAGTGCCTGCTCAGCGCCCAGTTTCCGGATATTTCTCGATACGACGTGAAGTCCAGCTGAGCTGTATCCAAAAAGTCTATTACCAACCAACGTACCAAACGAGTACATCGAAGGTACAGTGTATTTCGTTGATTAGCTCAAGCGCGCCCTTGGTTACTCTGAAATATGCAATGCTCGCCAAACGACGGCCGCCCGAAAATTATATCTCCATTTTTGAGCCTTCAAATTATCAATATGTTTGGTGACGGTGTGGTGGTAATACTACCTCATTTTTTATAATCTGTACATTATTGGAAAGCTTGTGCAAAAGGCAATCGAATAGTAGTGTTATTTTGCTGTATTAGAGTGAAATACACTTTAATATTTTTGATGCCCGATTAGGTACGAAATCGGAAGGGTCTTCTTCAGAGGCGATTATCTCGATAACTCTAATCTAAATGGTGCAGTAGTATCATTTTGTTTGACGCGGTCTCGTGCAAATTTTGCACATGATCAGCCAGAGTATTGTCGGGGCTGCACCCCCAGACCCCCGCGGAAGAAAACCAAGTTGTGGCCACGGCAATGGGGCCGTTCCCTGGGGATCTCGTCGCTGGGCCCTGCTTCGCAGGACCTCCGCTTGGGTTTGTTGCGGCTACGCACCTCGCACCCTCTCACTCCGGCCTTATAATAAAATTTATAATGGATTTAATGATGTAAATAAACCGCAAGCTAAGAAGGAATCTCTCGAAAGTGCAAAGTCGAATGAACGCATGTTACGAAGGCATGCCCTAGCAATCGTATAAGCAAATGTCAGCGTGCTAGATAACAATCAATACGACATTCTACACACACAAATACGTATGTACTGTATGCACCCGTGCTTAGGGGCATTTTCACGCAATTCGCGCCCATGGCGACATCACACCACCGCACAAGCGATCCTGCCATCATGAGACAACCTACCGGTAACCTTACCAGCGTGAAATCAGGCGGAAGACTGCGTCCTGCGTCTGCGTTCGTCGGCGAGTCTTCGAGTGCGTTCGAGCGTAGAGCGACTGGTTCCTTACAGAACGTTAGGTAAGCGTATATTGGAAAGCAACGCCTCCGTCCGATAAAACTCGTTCAACACCGGCTCTCTAGTTTTTAGTAATAGGCATTTTCCTGGAGCTTTGGGAATTCATCGAGATGATGGTGGCGTACAGTGATGAACAACTCATCGCAACCGTTCAATGCTCATTGGACCGTTTTGATAATACATGTACATTGCAAACCTCGGACATCACGTGAGTGTGCAAAACCAATGCTATCGAAGTGTTCTTCATGTATCGTACCGGTGGTGGAAGAATTCACGCGCTGTCGGGGACGAACTGAGCGTGCGCAGTCTACAGGCAAAACTGCCAACCGCGAGAACCACTATTTTAAAAAAGAAAACTAAATTGAAAAAAACAGTGCAGACAAATGTGGATTTAGTCCACAGCAAACCAGCTACTTCTCCCGTACTCATGGGCCTGCCTCGAATTGCTGCTGCTAGCGCCATCTTGCGGTAATAACCAAACGAAGGTCCAGTGCGCGGCCACCGTGGCTGCGCTGTCTCACGGGTTTAACGATACATGTACATGAACATGTAGCACGTTCCCGATGCTGGAGATTCCGAACCCACAGAGGGACTTGATCGTGGCGGCCACGAAGCTGCAGGTGGAGATCATGTGCGTGGAGACTTGTTCAGCGGCAGATTGGGGTGGCGCGTTAGTTAGGGTATATGTACATACTTATGCGTTCTATGAGATGCGAGCCGCACCTCTCTTCTTGACGCTGGCCGCCCACGTCGAGCGATATTGCGCAACGAGCTTCCAGTCTTGTCCCTCCAGGTGTATCCCACTTTGCAGCTTGGTTGGTAAACTTTGCAACTTGACCGGGAAATGGTGTACATGTAGTGTACCGGCACAGTCTTGTAGGAAAGCCACATCCGTATAGCCTTTCCCAAACTCTGTTTTTTTTCCGACTCGGCGTGTCTCAGAATAAAGTATGGGATTCTGACGTCGCCGGAATGATACACCCGAAGCATGTGAGCCCCACAGCAGGTTTATAGGAGCCCTCATTCCATCATTTGCACTGCGGACTGGACTCCGTTATTCCTAGCAACACTGTCCAATCATGCGCCGGTGCAACTTGTTACTGCTGGCGTTGACCCTCCTCATTGCTTGTAGCAATTCCGTTTTGGCCGACACTTCTGTTACGGACTCAGCGAATCTGAGTGGTGGTGATGATAATGTTAAACGGCTTCTGCGTGCCGAGAAGTCGACGGATACGGACGGAATCACAGACGAAGAGAGAGGGATCAGCTTACCCGGTTTGTCATGGTTCCGGTTTTGGAGACTACGCCGTGTAGCAGACAAATTAAAGACTACGGACGTTATCTCAGCGAAGGAGAGCAAGTGGATCGATTCGTGGGTGAAGAAGGACTTGAGTCCCGAGTATGTCTACAAGCAACTGGGCCTGACGAAGCAGGGCGATAAGGCGATGCAAAGTCAGAATTACCGTCTTTTTGAGACGTACACGGATCGCATGTTCACCAAGGACCAAGCACTGTACAACTCGTGGTTGGCGAAGAAGATGAACCCGGAAGATGTCTACAAAGCCCTCAAACTGGATAAGTTGAAGGGCGCAAAGGCAGCCAAGAGCAAAGAGTTCCGTCGTTACGAGGTTTACGTGTTCAAGTGGTACGAACCAAAGATGTAGGTTAACGGAGATAACCCAACTATGGTAAATACCAGTGTGAGCCTTCTGTTGAAGATTTGCGTACTACTACGTAGTACTACCAAGTATCATTCTTGAGTATTGTATTAGAAGTACAAGTTGTATCTGCTTTAGGTAAAACGTTGTCCATTAGGCCGAGTCCGAGCGCTATCGTCGCCCAGAGAGGAACGATAACTCGATCAAGAAAAAGTGCAGACCCAGGTCGATTTGAGGGGAGGACTGCGGCTGAGCCAGCATCTATTTCCGCCAGACAACGACAAACTGAGGCCAAATAGAAGGCCATTTCAAACTCAAACGACAAACTGAGGCATCACCTCTACGAATTTCCATAGAGCTTCGGTATGTTCGAACCTTCAGCGATGGTAGAACTAATGCGTGGGTGAACGTGGTGATTGCATGATTCGGGCGATGTACAGTGATTTAATGTTTGGAGAGATGCAGGGTTTATCTGGTTTGCCAAGACAATATGTTTCTCTAGGGTCTAGAGCAGTTCTTAGCTGGTGTTGGAGTTTCGTTGAGATATTCAACTATCGGTGGCTCTATCGAAAGCGCTGACGTTGATGTGGTGCTCGATAACTGACCTACGCTGCACCTTCGCCTTTCCGATAGGTCTTCTGCGAGCGCAATGCAACTTTCCTGTGTATCCCCTACGTAGACCATCATTTACTATCCCATACTTTGACTTGAACGAGTTTATCGAAGAGACGAGAAACCTGGGCGATGTGGAAACCCGCATGAACAATGCATTCGCCGGTTGTCGGATCTGTACGAGCCCCTTCGGAAGGAATGAATACGACTCTAAATCGGGACGTACTAGAATTTGCTGAAAGTGTTGCTAAAATTCTACGCACGCCTGGTGTATTTGGAAACTGCTGTACCGTCAAGTGTTTTTAATACGCTGGAGTATACCATACAATCGCTATTGGTAGTTGTCTGCAGCTTATACTGGCCACCAAGCTCGTCTTCTCAGTGTCTTACCATTAGGACGATCCAGCGGCAAGTGGTGCCATTCAGAGGTGGTGGAAATCGTAATTGCGATTGTAAGATGGAGGAGTATTGTTGATTGAAATAATTGATTGAGGCCCACCACAATCTACCTCGTAAAGATTGCCACCACGAAGCTGTAAGTTAATTAGCGTCATAAGCGAACCCACCACAGCTGTCCCGTGGCAAAACAAATAAAAATTATCGTGGCAAATTCTACGCCGCAACACGGCAGGAACCTATGAGAGCAGGAAGTCTACAACTAGGAGTGGCCAAGGTCGGAATTAACAAATCAGCAACGACTTTGAACCAAGCGGTGACAGAGTTGACGGGATGACATCCCCGGATTTCACGTATTTTCGGATAGACAGTCTCGACAAGAAGTTGCAAGCCAAGCTACACCAACTCAAGAACAACTCTGCAGCAAACTTTACAGTGACTGCATTGGCACAGAGGCTAGACTCATTCTTCTCGGTGCAATGGGGAAAATCAACAGGCTCAGCGTTTATGGCTGCAAAACTTACGGCAAGAACACACCAACGACCAGCTACTACTTCAATTTGACGTACAACGGACAGGAGGGGCGACTGCGCCAAGCACCAAAGTGCAAAAAATCATCGCAACTTCATCACCGCAGGCCCAAAGCCAGCAACACCCGAAAACGAATGACATACTGGCATGTCTCAATACATATAAGGCTTCTATGGGACAGTAAACTCAAATAGAAGGCCACTTAAAACTCAACTCACAGGTTTCTTGTGGCAAGCGTGCGCTCCTCTCACCAAAATTGCACCACTGCACCACTGCAGCCTGAACCGCTGCCGCTATCTTCCTCAGCCTCATTCACTAGTCAACTTGCCATTCAATTTGAGGACCCGCAACCTACCTGCACTTGTTCCTAGATGACTCCGAGGTCGAACGCGACGATGTAGCCGTAGGGATGGCTATTGCGCTCCCGAGCAGTTGAATGTCCTGTCGGCCTAATTAAGGGCGCAGTGGAGCAGAGATAACCGTACATTCAGCCGAAGGGAAAGCAGTTGCTTGTCTATTAGTCAGGCCAGACACTCTTTGTCCAGCGGTGCGCCTAGGCAAATCAGCGCAAGATCGTCTTCGCCAGATATCGACCCGAAGAGCAGAGCAAGTCGATCCAGATGAAGAGGCCACGGATTCCGTCAAGATGGCACGTTGGGACTGTCCGAAGCGGTAACTGGCCTCCCGGCCATGCGTCCAATGTCTCCTGCAAGCGGACTGCTCCGAGTTCGAGGGCAGCCTAACCATCCGGTCAAGTGTGCGCACCAATCTAACCTCGGACTTGGCCAACGGACTCACGTGTCCTTCGGGGAGTACCCCCGTGAAGCCCGAAGTATCGAGCCAGCAGAATGAGAAAGCTATGAGGAGAGAACGAGTCATGGTAGAAGACTGCGGGCAATGCCCACAACAGACATTTTAGTTTTGTGATATTGCGCGTTTTACTCAAAATTTCCTTGCGCGGTTCTACGAGCGCAAGCGTGGTCTTGTCAACATACCCACTAAGTACGAATTTAGTTTTGACAAATGGCCAATAACATTTGCTTGCACGATTCCAGTAATGACTTGAATTTGTAAATGAGTGATTCCACCACCTGCCCAAAATTTCGGAAACCACAATAAGTAGCTCAAATAGACAAGTCTGCTCCTCTCCTACTTTCCTCTAGGACATAGATAGCCCGTTGCTGAAGGGAAACATCCAGTGTGGTTGTGTACAGAAATTTACACTAGTACGACAACACGGCGACACCTTGAGCATGTATGGTTCCACGTGGTCCGCTGGCTGAGATGCAGGGGCAAAATGTCAACACGTGTATGAGATCAAAACATTTCGTCAGTAACGGTTAATATACGCCAGTTTTTGTAGACCACTTTTGTCGGTACCAAATAGAGGGAGTGCGGCGTAAAGTGCGTCACCGCGTGTATGTTTCGTAGGCAACAAAACCACTAAGTGTATGCACAACGAAATGATTAAATAAGGAAAATCACTTGCACGAGACTCGGGCCGAGACTCTGCCTGTCATCTGTAGCTAGTCTACTCGTCTCAGCATACGAGGACCCCAGAGTAGGCACGTCGTCCGGCGGTGCTGACGCCAGATCGAGCAGGTTCACCACACTGCAAAGTTCGTGCGCCTCCTTGCGCAACTCGGCAGCAATCTTGCCCACTCGCAATATATTCGGTCCCATATACTGCATTCCTTTCGCTAGTGAACTAAAGTTTCGGTACGACATGACCTTCGTCGCAGCAGAGCGATAGACTCAGGCGGAGCTCGCCGGTACTGTACATGTACAGGCGAGATTTGAGGCGATGATAGCCGACCTTAGTACTTAAGGCAGCGCGCGAGCGGCGCTCGTGCACCGCGTGCTGCGGTGGCGCCTCCTTAGCTGACACTCGAGTCATTGGATGCTCTCCCTCGGTCGCAGAAGTGCTTGCTTCTCCTGCAGAGTACTTTAGCCGTACCCAACCCACACTGCTCAACCGGTATTTGACTGAGGGCACCGGCCATCACCTAAAAGTGCGCCGGTACGCGCATGCGGTACAAACGTTGGCCGCCCGCTGCTGCTCCGACTCTCTTGCACCGCTTATGGCGAACCTTTCCTCAGCTCATACTGTACACTTGTTGACCTTTTTCCTTATATGCAGGTGTCAACGGCACGTGGTTGTGGCAGATCACGATCGAATGAAAGTGTCGAATGAGAGTATCATAGTCAGATCAAACAAAATGCAGGGGCCGACCTCACAACACGGTGCATGAGCTCCAGTCGAAGGTTCTAGTCCTGCAAGTATCTTTTTGAAATACTTAATTTGGATCGCATAACAACTTGGGAAATGTATGCTTCCACGGGAAGGGACCTCACGCGAGTGTTATTGTGCTTTTTACTCAAAATTTCCTTGCGCGGTTCTTCGAAGAACCGCGCAGGCAATCTCGCAAGCGTATACAATCTTGTACATATGCCCCATTAAATACGAATTAGGTCTTGACAAATGACCAAGAACAGCTGTTTTGCTGCTTGCGCGATTCCACTAATGACTTGAATTTGTATGTGAGTGATTCCACCAACCACCCAAAAACGGCAAATTTAGACGAAAAGCACAATATTAGTGTTAGGTGAGATTGCATCACGCGAGTATTATGCATAGAGTTAGGTGAGATTACGCGACTGTGCCACTGAAGTCGTGAACACTGTCGTAGCGTTGTATTTCGATACAACGCTACGACAGGTGGTTTAAACTTTCTCCTGTAAGGTGCTAAAGCGCCATAAGCCCAGTGTACACGTAGACGTACATGAAACAAACGTTTGTTTAATCAAAATAACGTCTCCGTTTTTTAGTACATGTACTCGTCATCGGTTCTGTCTGGTCATTTCCAAACGAATACCGACAGACACGACGTGTTATTCAGCACCTAAAACCTGTGCTTGTAAATTCCCTTCAAGTCGCCTACTTCATTAATATAACGTTAGATAGATAATGGTGCTGCAGTACGTTAAAGGCACTTTGATCAAATCGAGAGCCACCATAAAGGTGCTTTACTTTAGTAGTCATTAAAGATGCGCTAAGCGGCTATCGCAACGTTAGGATAAAGGAGCTGTAACGAGAGTCGCAATAATTTCCGTACGTACGTTGTGCGGTACTAAAAGTCCATCTGGGATATGACAAAGGATGTGCCTCGTAAGTCAGATACTGCGAATGCGGCATTCTCTCACTGCGCAATTTCCTGCGCTGGGTGGTGAAGACCTCAGACGACATTGGATCCGAATTCTGACTATCGCCATCCAGAACTCAAGCCGCAACAGAAGCTAAACTCCGATCGAAGCCAGCATGCGTCTTAGCTCCATTATTATTGTAGCCGCTGTTGCTCTACTTGCCATCGACAATGCTTCTTCAGCGCCCAACAACAATAGCAACCCGAACAAGGCGAAGCTGATCGCTGCTC
>JAGDFM010000391.1:0-37580 GCA_019155715.1 Phytophthora pseudosyringae
GAACTCCTTCTTGTTTCCGTCCGCAGGCTTTGCCACAGCGGGAGCCGCCTCGACGGGTGTAGCAACCGAACGCAGACCCGGTTGGTCGGCGGCAGCGACGTTCGCGACAGCGATTGCGGCGACAGCGGCGAGAACAGCGATCTTCATGGTGTTAACGGTCCGGAGACAGGTACGAGAGTGGAGTCAGTCGGTTGCGCTCCTCGAAGCGAGTTGCGATATGGTGGATTGGCTCACATGGTCCGAAGCATTCGCTTGGCGAAGAACCTGGCGCGTTTTCCTGGATTGCGTTGATGTGCGTCCACTTCCGTCATGGTTGAGAAGCTTTCCTCATCTTTTCACCTCAAGATGAACTGACACACTACGGTTTGGCCGTCGCCTTTCACCTTTTCCCCGATATATCTTAGCGCCCGAGCCACTTTCTGCTCCATCGAGAAGATCTTGACGAGATCGAGCGCGGTCGAGCATGAACACGCGATCGTGGCGGCACGAAAACGCAGTTTGAAGACTGCCAGGAGAGTTTGTCATTTAAGCAACTTGTTTCGTCGAATTAAAGTTGCAATGTCATTTACTACATAGCAGACTGAACTCTCGAAAGGATCGCAGTTTCGCTGGTCAAGCTGCTGGGGGTTAGTACACTTTAACATACTTCGGGTGGTTGCTGTTTCTCCAGCTAAATGGCGATAATATTGGAGAAACACACCGTGCATCATGGAAGGGGGGAGGGGGGGCAATGGATGCATATGTACTAGAATATGTGCGGGCAGTTGCTCCAATACGTGGAAACGGTGCGGTTGCTCGGTGCTTGAAGTCTTTCTTCTGCACCTCTTGAGGTGGTTTGGCCCATTGGGCGAGTTGCTCTGTGAACGGAGTCATCGTGATAAGCGCGAGAAATACACGAGACGGCCTTTGATTTCCACTCCATCACGATCATTGCTTGAAGCGTCTCGCCTTGAACCTTATACACTGTGGAACCAACCGCGCAAACGAAAGGAAATTGCTCGATCTTTGCTTTCACAAAGCGTTTTGATCCGTCGTGGGCTTGCGGTATCGATGCCTTTTTGTTTTCGAGCACTATCCATAGCTGTTCTTCACGAGAACTGCGATCCCCCGGGTCACAATGCTCGGGTCCCCAATTGAGCGCTACGACACGACAAACAAGAACGGAAAAAAAAATCATCATATAATCTTAGCAGTTTTATCTCACACGTACGCCACTCTCAGCGTGCTGCCCGTGCGTCCCGTCAAGACGAAACTCGACAGAGAACTTCACTGCGCCTTCATCTCGTAGTGCGGCCCCCCTCTCGGTCCGTTCGATCCATTCCGAGCGCTGGGGGGCCTCCCTCTCTCCTTGTCCGCTCAGTACTTGGGCGGGTACTGCTGGGGCGGGTACTGCTGCTGAGGCGGGTACTGTCCTGGGGGGTACTGCTGCGGCGGGTACTGGTGGTACTCGCCGGGGGGCGGCGCGTAACCTTGTGCGTAACCTGGCGGCGGCGGGCCGTAGCCCGGCTGCTGCTGCACGGCCACAGGCTGCACGTACACGGGCTGCTGGTGGCGGTAGTCGTCCGAGTAGCGGCCGCCGCGGCGGTTGCGGTCGTCTCCGTCCGAGCCGGCGGAGGCGCAGCAGGCGCCGCAGAGTGCGCCGCACAGGCAGCACTCGAGCATGTCGCACTCGTCTTCCATCTTGTCTGCTTTGGTTTCTTGGGGCTGTTGGAGGGCTGTCGTTCCACTTGGACGGAAAACGGGAAATGAACACACATTGCCAGCGGCAACGCCACCGCGTTCAATTAGACTGGGGGTCACTATGCACGAGGGAGTCAGTTGCGATCGTGCAAAGAACCGAATCTGTGTCGGTTCGAGACGGGTTTTGCCCAATCCTGGGCGCGCGTCCTGATGCGCATCCTCTGACGAAAATCCAGCGGGTCAAGCTGATCTGTTGGCGAGATTACACCAGCAGAGCCTGCTGGAAGGCCTCGATCGCTGTAGGCATTGAGGAACCCCTCGCTTCCAGGCAGGCCGCTCTCCCATGGACATCCATGTGATCTCCAGGTGCTAGGGATTTTTTGTCGAGATGTCCCCCTTGCAGCCGCGCCGTGCGGTTGTTGCGTGCGTCGATCTCTCGGGCGAAAACGTCAATTGTGCCATTTCAGTAGCAGCACCGCACGCGCGGTCTCAGCGACTGAGTCAAGGCAAGCACATATCGCATCGACCAAAGCCACATAGCACTGCCTGGCGTGATGGCATTCTGCCCGCCGGTCTCAATTTGCCAGCTGAAGATCTTCAGCAGTCGCAAAATCCACTCGACCATGGATTTGAGATCGAGATGGCTACATGTTTTTGCTTCAACGCGCGTTACATGTATTGGAAACCGCTTGACAATGCTACATGTATTCACTTGATGAAAAGCGGCGCCACGCAGGCGTTTTCCCAGCGCACGACGGTCATGATGAGCTCGAGCATCCAGTGCGCCGCGAAGTTCATGACGCCGGCGCCGATGGAGCCGCCGAACGAGATCTCGCAGCCCGTGAGCCGGCCGTCTGCGTCGGGCACGCGCGACAGCGTCGTCCAGTGGAAGAGGTCGATCCACGCCTCGCCCTCGCCCAGCGCCTGCTGGATGCCCGGCGCCGGGATCGTGCGGAAGCACACCGTGTAGCCGCTCGCCGTCTGCAGCCGGAAGAGCAGGTATACCGTGTGGAAGCTGCGCCCCATGGCGCGGTAGTTGGTGTGGCGGCGCACGACGAGCGCGTCGCGGTTCACCACCTGCAGGATCTCCAGGTCCAGGTCCACCTTGGACGAGAACACCACGCGCCGCATGAACTCCAGGTCCGAGAACGTGCGCCAGGACTCCTCCATCAGCCGCTCGCAGCCCTGGTTCTCGAACATCTTGCGGAAGCAGAAGATCATCTTGGACTCGTCGTCGTCCAGGCGACGGCGGTCGCTCCAGCCGAAGAGCGACGACCCGGTCGTCACGAAGTCCTGGCCCGCTTCGAACCGCGTGATGACATCGTACGAGTCGCGCATGAGGGCGAAGCACGTCTCGGTAGCCAGCGGCTCGAAGCGCGCATGGTGCACGGCGTTCAACCTCGGGTCGCTGTCGGTCCCTGTGAACTCCGCAGCCAGCGCCTGGAACGAGTCGCGGAAGAGCTGCTGCACGTTCAGGATCTTGTGGAGCTGCTTCTGCTCCTTGCGCAGCGCCGCCGCTTCCGACGAGAGGCGCAGGAACTTGTTGCGAAGCGCCTGCACCTGCGTCGGGTCCAGCAGGAGGCCGCGTTCGTGCTGGTCGTTGTCGCTGCCGTCCTCTTCCGAGGTGGCGGCGTCACTCGACGACGCCTTTGCCGCGCGCGACGCCAGCCGCAAGTACTCGCGCTCCAGCACCTTCACCTCGTCTCGCATCACCTTGATCGAGCCCTGCCGCCGCTGCCGCGACTTCTTCTCGATCTCGGAGCGCCGCGCGCGTTGCACCGCGCTGGCATCCGCCTCTTTGGCTCTGGCGTCCGTCTTGGTCTTGGCGGGTTGGCGCGTCTCGCCGGTCGCCTTGCCGCCGGGCTCCGAAAAGCCCCGGACGTTGTCATTTCCGCGCAATTGCGTCGCGACGAGCTCCATCTCGGCGGAGATCTGATCTCTCACCGAAAACACATGAGATGAGTCGACCGGTGGAAAAAGGTAACGTCACAACGTGCACATTGACTGCAACGCCTGCCTCGCACCTGATCTCGACAATCGGCTGTGGGCGCACAGCAGAGAGCAGCGGTCACTCGACTTGAGCTGCCTGGCTTCGCTTGGCGAATTGCGTCATCGGAAGCTGGCGGGGACCGCGCGGGAAGGCCCCGTGATTGGATGAAAAGCACACACCAGCTGCGGGCACGTGCCACTCACCAGCAGCGAGTAGAGGAAGGCAAATGGCTCTCGCCGTGCATGTCAAAAGATTGGGTTTTAGTGTTGGATTTCCGTGTCAAAATGGGGCAGGCCAAGTGTACACGTAGGTCACACGCACTTGAGGAAGAGCGGGGCCACGCACATGTTCTCCCAGCGCAGAACGGACATGACCAGCTCGAACAGCCAGTACTTGGACACGAGCTGCTTCACGTCGGCGATGTAGCCGCCCGTGGAGATCTCGCAGCCTGCGGGCTGGCCGTCCTCGTCGAAGGCGTGGTTGAAATGGGTCCTGCAGCGGCAAAGCACGGGGTTTAGGTACGTCACAGATTGTCCACAAGGCTTGTGCATGCAGCACGACGTAACGCACCAGTGGAACACGTCGTAGTAGAACTCGTGCGGCTCCAACGCGTCCTTCACCTCGGGCGCCGGGATGGTTCGCATGCAGAGCGTGTAGCCCGTAGGCGTCTGCAGGCGGAACACGATGTGCACCGTGACAAAGTTGAGGGCCAGGTTGGGGATCTTGTGGTCTCGCCGGATGATGCGCAGGTCGTCGCCGAGCGCCTGAACGATCTCGAAACGGGTCGTCACCGATGCGTTGAACGATAAATGCGCCATGGTGTCGGCGTGGCAAAAGACGTCCCACGTCTGCATGAGGAGCCCTTCGGGGCTCTGCAACGGGAACATCTTGGCGAAGCCGTACTGCAGCGCTCGGGACTCGTCGTACTTGCGCTTGTCTGTCCAGCCCATGAAGTTGGCTCCCGTTGACACGAAGTGCCCGCCGTCGTCGAAGCGCTTGATGGTTTCGTACGTCTCTCGGACGAGTTCGTAGCATTCTGCCGGGGAGCGTTGCCGCGTTCGCGCCGCAAAGGACGAGCTCGGAGGCACGCCGGTGTCCCAAACGAGGTCGTCGCCGCCCTTCTGGTTTTCTAGAGCTTGACGACGACTCACTCCTCTCCTGGCCATAGCCTCCGCCGTGCGCTGAAACACTTCGTGGCTCTCCAGTAGCTTCAGCATCTTCACACGGTCTTCCTCCAGCGCCTGTGTCACGAGCGACAGCTGGGAGTACTTGTGCTGCAAGGTGCTCACACGTGGCAACCCCAGCGTTCCACCTGCCGCCTCCTGCCTCTTGGTCATCTCCCTGTAGACGTTCTCCAGCTGCTTCACCTCCTGGCGCATGCGCCGCACCATGCTTTGCCTCCTTTGCCTCGATTTCTTCTCGATCGCCGAGCGTCGAGCTCTCTTGGCCTCGGCCGAGTCCTCCTCTACACCCCCTTTGGTCTCACTTGGGCTCATAGTCGTCAGCTCCTGCTGCCACCCCGCAGTCAGCGGCTCTAGACTCGGTGAAACAGCTGCAGACACTTGTGATCGACCAAGACTGACGGCCTCTTCCCCCTGACTACCAGTACATGTAGCTCCACTGACTTCATCATCCGCGAAAGCCTCGAAGAACGCGCGCTGCATCGTCGGGGACAGTGGCGGCAGCGTCTCCATCAAGTCCAGCGGCGCGGTAGTCGTGTCGTCCTCCTCGTGCAGCAAGGAGGCCATCGCTCACGTTGCTTCCTTCCTTCTCAGCGCCCTCCTGCAGAATGTCGGTCTCCGCTCCCCAAGTGGCTGATGACGATATGACGCTCAATGGCTCGGCCTATCTGTAAAGGATGACTCGCGTGTCTGTCGGACCAAACAAATACAGTGGATTTGTCGTTGGCGTGCTGCTCGCCAACGATGGTGGTGTACTACGCAGTATGTAGTAAGTGTTTAATACTGAGGGAGCATGTGGCTAGATCTGCTTGAGGAAGAGCGGCGCGACGCACGCGGTCTCCCAGCGCAGCATGGAACACACGAGCTCGAACAGCCAGTACGTGGACTTGAGCTGGTTCTGGTCGGCGATGGAGCCGGCGGCGATGAGCTCGCAGCCTTCCGGGTTGCCGCTCTCGTCATACAGTCGGTTGAAATGCGTCCTGCCCACATCGTAGCACAACGATGTCAGCATCAACCCATTGAAGAGGTCAAACGAGCTACAAAATCGGGACGTACCAGTGGAAAACCTCGTAGAAATACTCGTGGGCGTCCTTGACATCCTGAATCTCCGGTGCGGGGATTGTGCGCATGCACAGGGTGTAGCCTGTCGGCGTCTGAAGGCGGAAGATAATCTGGATCGTGGCGAAAGTGATCTCGATATTCGGAATCCTGTGGTCTCGTCGGACGATGAGCAAGTCGTCGTTCATCTGCTGCAGCACCTCGTAGCGAGTGTTCACAGATCTGTCAAACGACATGTCCTTAAACTTGGGGCCGTCCGAGAAGATGTCCCACGTCCTCATGAGTAGATCCTCTGGGTTCTCGAGGGGGAACTTTTTGGTAAAGCCGTACTGAAGTGCCCCCCTTCTCGCGTCGTACTTCCGCTTGTCCGTCCAGCCCATGAAGTTCGCCCCTGTCGTCTCAAAGTGCTCGGTGTCGTTAAACCTCTGGATCTCTTCGTACGAGTCCCGCACCAACGCGTAGCACTCCGCCATGGACAGCTTCTTAAACCTTGCCTGGAACGACAAGCTGGGCGGCACTCCGGTGTCCCAGATGTGGTTCCGCTCCTCCATGTCTTCGTCCGACAGGCTCCTGACCGCCTTCTGGAACTCTTCGTGTTGCTGCAGCACTTTCTGCAGCGCCTCCTGGTCCTCCTCCAGAGCGTGAGCGACCAGCGTGAGCTCCGAGTATCTCCGCTGGAGCTCGTCGATGGCTGCGCTATCTGCGCTAAAGCTCCGCGTCGGCGGGTCTTCTCCCGCCTCCTGCCGCTCGGCCGTGTCCGCGTACAGGTTCTCGAGCTGCTTGACCTCGTCCCTCATCCTGCGGAGCACGTTCTGCCGCCTCTGCCTCGACTTCTTCTCGATCGCGGAGCGTCTTGCGCGCTTGTCCTCGGCCGAGTCCTTGGGCGTCTTGTGCTTCTTGGCGCCGCTCGGACTCATGTGGCGGATCTCGCTCGAGTGCTTCTGCTGGTTGCGCGCCGTGGAGGCCATGGACGCGGGCGACGGCGACGAGGCCGCGTGCTCCTTGGTGGCCAGCACGTCGTCGTCGCTGGCGGGCCACTGCGCCTCGGACGGCGTCTCCAGCTTGATGACGGCGCCGTCCTCGCTCTTCTCCAGCTCCGACATGTCCGCGAAGGCCTCCGAGAAGGCGCGCTCCATGGTGGGGGACAGCGGCGGCAGCGCCGTGAGCTCCAGCGGGTCCAGCAGCTCCCCCGTCGGCGTCGGCGTCGGCATGGCTGCGGAGCGCGGAATGATGGTAATGGCGCTTGGCGCTTAACGCTTGTCGGTTCCGGCTTCTGTCGGTCTTGCGCCAGAGGGAAAGTGCCCGAAGGAGCGGCAGCTTTATGCGTCAAGTGGGCGGTCAGAGACGAAAAATTGGGGCGGCTTTTTTTAGAGTGGGACGCGAGTGGTGGACGTATTTGTTTTAGTACTGAGCAACTGAGGGCGAGATCGTCACCGCCTGAACATGTGCTCCGCTGAAAGCTCGAGCACAGGCGGATGAGCTGAGCTGGGTGGCTGCATCCCATCAACAAGGCCGAAGTGCTTTTGCTATGCGTTTTGGTGCAAAGCAAAGCATGTAGCCATCCATAACCCTGAGAGTGAGTGAAGATACCGCTTCAGAACGGCCAGATACTTTGTTGTCGACGAGGCCGTCTCAAGACACGGCAACGTGACCACCAGCTTAGCATTGCGTGAAGGGATCGGAGCTCGATTGTACTGTACCTGCACAATTGTTTGGCATGTCTACAAATACGACCACCGAAGGCGAATTCGCTGTGCGGCGAGCCCTGCGCTAGAAAACAAATGTGCCCTCTGGGGCGATTAACTTGCTGACTGCGACAGGCAAGGAAAGGCTGAGGTTGTATTTTCCCGATCGAAATAGAATCGTAGGCTAGCTTTTGAGTGCAACGAAAGCACCGTTCGTCGACAGTCGACAGGTGATACTTGTAGACGGATGATCGCAGGACTGAAGTTCTCAACATCCAAGTCTCCACAAAACCAAAAATGAGCGGCAGTATCTGCCATGCTATGCCACACGGGAAGTAGTCCCCTTCAAAATTAGAGTGGGCTATTACTGCCATACAAACATCAAGTAGTCAAGGTTAGGTGCACCGTGCCGTGTTGCTCCAAGTCCCACATAAAGGGTGAAATGTGATCCTCGCTGACTCGCTTGTACGCTTGCCTCGACCGATATTCGATTATCGGCTCAAGCGCTCTGCACCCAATGCGTCCTGCCATCCACGTTTCATTTTCGATGCCAGAAAAGTCCGAACGAGTAAGAATGATCCGTCTGCAGTGACAAGTATCGATCACAAAGTGATGAAAGTGATCGATACGTCATGGTAGGCCTCACATTAGATATTGTGGTATCACTCCCTTCGGTATTGCGTGGTGTGATGCACGGAGTGAAAAGAAACCTTTGCGCTCGAATCCTGGTAAAAAAAAAAGAGTGAATAATGCTACACGTGCATGTAGAGGCATCTGGATAGCCTTTGAGACATTGTTGACTCATAAATTCACACCGCGGTGGCCATAAAAAGCCCTGGAAGAGCGTTCTACTTCTGAAGTACTTCAAGTATTAACGTCATACCGCTCTGTATTCCACCTCCAAGAAATGCAGAGAGGTGGGCTGGGACTACAATACACATCATGTATAGTGAAAGGGAAGGTTGCCCTTCAATATTTGAGTTGAACTTGTTGACTCATGCCGTAATCCAGGCAAACTTTGCGTGGAGAATGGGTCTGGGTTTCTTCGTCCCAAATCGAGCGTGGTACAGTGTATATGGTCGCTCCGTACCTCCAGCCATGGCATCGGCAGTTGCACGGTATCTCGCTGAGCACTCGAAGGGCACACTCATCGTACGATCCACCGGTTGTAGGGCCGCGCAGAGGGATGCATATAATACGGAGAGCGTAAACGAGTTGCGGCGCCGCGCGGTATTGCTGCCATTTCGCACTCTTCGATCTGCAATAATGGGGAAGCTCTGAAGTTGGTGTTTGCAGTAAAGTCTGCGCAGTGCGTGCTGTAAAAAGTAACATAAAATAAATCAAGAAAATGTGCATAGTTTACCATTTTGAGCATATATATTTTCTTACCACATTATGGAATCCAGGAAATACAACTCTGGGATCTGGGATTTTTTTTTAAAATCCAAAGAACGCATCGCAATGATGTTAATACAAACGAGCCAGACCCTCGGCAATCGAGTACTGAAGCACATGCAAGAAGAAGTCAAGCTGCTGGAAAACAGGCACGCAGAGATGGCCAAGCGGAAGTGATCCCTATCGGGCGGACGCAGTGGCGTTGTAAACGACACCAATGTGGACGAACTCCAACGAAAGAACGCTGGTTGCCCATGCTCTCGAGCAAGACCAAACAGCACTTCAGAAGCTCCTTCGGGAGCACGAAAGCTTCAACCGAACCGTGAATACTGCGTCGAAAGAAAGACCCATGACGGAGGTGTGCGAGAAATCCTACGAGGAAATCTGCAAATTTACTGAGTGTGAGAACTTTGAGACTACGGTAACAAGCTTCATGGGTTGGACCGACAAGCGCAAAGTCGACCAGAGCCCGCAGGCAATGCAGTACAGCTTCGCGAAGCAATTTCCGTTCGAGAACCCAGAAAGCGTATTCGCGAAGAGCTGGGGCACGTTTCTGGATGGACCCAAGCTGGAGGGCCTGACCTTTGACAGTTCTGCTGCAGATTCTGAACAACGATATGCTAGTCCTTCGTCGAGACCACCGAACGCCAAATTTTCCAATGACCTTCACTTCGGTTCAGATCTTGTTCCGCCTGCAGACCTCCAGGGGATACACCTTGTGTATGCGCACGATCTCTTCGCCAGAGATCAAGAACGCGCTTGAGCCCCACGAATACTTGATTGACGTCTTCCACTGGTGCGCTACCTCCTCACGGCTCTTTATGCATACTAACGTTTGTTTGCTGTGTTTGTGTTTTCAGGACTCATTTCAACTGGCTGTGCAATTGTGGCGGCCGGGTCGATCACCGATCACAGTCGGCTCAAATCCAACTACTGGCTGTTTGATATATGTTGCGCTGGGGAGTTTAACGATTGCCCCGGTGTGCTTGATACAGACATGAATCGAATATATTAGGACGTAATACTACTGCAAGAGCTAATTCGGACGTGTAGTATAGCGATATATCCTTGGTTCAAAAGTGTTGTCCGTCTTTGTTGTGCGACCGTAATTGATGAATATGAACTGGCACACAACGCAAAATCCGGTTACATGCACTGACACGGCGTGCAGACGAGACTTTGAAATTGGCTAGGTCTTTCTCACTCGGACTCATACCTTCCGCTTTTGTATTCAAGGATACCACGGAAGGCGGCGGCGTAGCGAAGTGCACATTCATTGACGATGCGTGCGTCGCCATCTCCATCTCGACCACTACGAAGAAATCTTGACTCGACTCCATCTCCGAAATACCGGCAGAGGCTTCCGAGAAGGCGCGCTCCATCGTGGGGGGCATCGGAGGCTTCGACTGGCATAACGGATTGAAGCGAGCGTCCATTGTCGCAGACATAGTGATAATGTGCAATTACTATCCAAGCATGCGAAACGAGGTTCTGAGGCAAGTTTGGGCAGAGAGCAGCTGCAAAAATAAAGGTAAAGCCGCCGCTTGCTTACGAGGACGAAGGTTCTAACGTTATGTTAGTGTGGCTGCTTATTTCTGTGGCGCTTATAATGGGGCACGTTGATATCCAGCGAAGTTCTGAGCGAGACACCCCAGGTAAGCTGCTAAAACATGCTTAGTAGTTGTTGCCTTTCCAACTCAAATGCACATGCAGGCGCGTATGTTGCTGACTTTGGATCGCGGTCAATCCGTATCACTACCATCGTTGGCTCCATCAAGGTCGACGAGGAAGCAAATCTTATATGTATCGGTGCATCAACCATGATCGTATCCATAGCATTACATGTAGAATTTGCTCAAATCTGTTTCAGCAAAAGTGGCGCGACGCACGCGTTTTCCCAGCGCAAAACTGAGCAAATTAGCTCGAACAGCCAATACCTGGACTGCAGCTGGTTTTGGTCTTTGACAGAGCCACCCGCCACAATCTCACACCCAGCGGGATTGCCGAGTTCGTCGTACAAATGATTAAAGCGTGTCCTGGAAGAATAAAGCCATGGCAACAACAGCAGCGTTAGAAACGACAAGCCAACAAGCAGAAACAAAATGTAAACATACCAATGAAAGGCGTCATAGAAGTACTCGTGGGATTCCATCGCGTTTTGGATTTCAGGCGCCGGGATGGTACGACTGCACATCGTGTAACCCGTCGGTGTCTGCAGACGGAAAATGATTTGGACAGAGAAAAACGTCATCGGCATGCTTGGGATCTTGTGGTCGCGACGAATTATGATCAGGTTGTCGTTCAGAACTTGCAGCACTTCAAAACGAGTACGAACGGATCTGTCGAAAGACATTTCAGCCATCTTGTCCCCGTTCGAGAAAATATTCCACGTCTGCACAAGCAGATGCTTTGCGCTTTCGAGAGGGAATTTCTTGGTGAAGCAAAATTGGAGTGCCTGCAGTTCATGATCCACCTTACGTTTGTCCGTCCAACCCATGAAGCTCGCACCAGTAGTTTCAAAATTGTCCGCTTCTAGGAACCTTTCAATCTCCTGGTAGGTCTCGCGAACGATGGCAAAGCACTCGTCTGCGGAATGTTGGCGGAATGCAATGGAGAAGGACGAGCTCGGAGGAATTCCACTGTTCCAAAGCGCTTGCTCCGCTCCCCTCTCATCCGATAAGCTCCCCACCGCTTGCTGGAAGTTCTCATGGGTACGAAGCAATTCGCGAAGAGCAGCTTGGTCCTCCTCCAGCGCATGAGCGACCAGAGACAGCTCCGAATACTTGCGCTCCAGTTCGCCCACAGAAACCAAGGAAAACGGTCGGTAGACACGCATCTGCGCATCCGATTTACCCCAGTGTGTCACTCTGGTAGCACTCGCCTCCCTTCTCATGGCCAGCTCCGTGTACACATCTTCGAGCTGCTTGACCTCCTCCCTCATCCGCCTCATCATGTCCTGCCTCCTTTGTCGCGACTTCTTCTCGATCGCAGAGCGTCTCGCTCGCTTAGCTTCAGACGAGTCATCGAACGATGCGGGGTCTTTTACGCTTAGACTAATCCCCGCCACCTCCTCTTGAGTTTCTGACGCCACAGGAGGTGGCGTCGCCATCCGCAAACCCACCGAGTCCGCTTCGTGTCCGTCCTTGATCCAGTCGTGACGCACCGCCGGCGTCTCCAGTGTAATCACCACCGACTCGTTGCTCTTTTCCATCTCGGAGAGATCCACGAGGGCCTCCGAGAAGGCGCTCGCCATGGTCGGGGTCAGCGGCTGCAGCACCATGAGGTCAAGCTCGTCCAGCACGTTGCCGTCGATCTCCATGCTTTCCCGCCACTGACACTGAATCGAAATGATTGAGCTCGGTTGCGGACAGCTGACGGTCGTTCTGACCTCAGATGGAAACAACCGCAGCAGTTACGGCAGTGTCCGGGGAAAAAAGGCAACTAATGAGTGATGGTTGTCCACCTCGTTGACCAACACTCTGTAACCTTATAAAAGAGACCATCAAGTCTCTTGTATAGAGGTGATCTACATATCTGAGACCATAATCGCCAAGCCAAATGGACCAAGCGATCGCCGCCGTGTCGGCGCCGACGACGCACGAGGCCGTGACTTCCGCCGTCATCACGGACCTCGTGTCGCTCGGCCGCAGCTCCGTGGACCGCTGTGCGCTCGCGGACGAGCTGGCGCGCGCGCTGGCCGTCGTGTCGCAGTGCTACAGCGTGCCGGTGCCTTCCAGCGCCGCGTCGGCCATCCAGAAGGCGCTGGCGGACGTCTCGGACCTGCTGCAGCACCACCGACTGTATGCAAATGATAACACCACGTCCGTGTATACTGCGGAGCAGCGGGTGGCGATCGAGAGCGGCCTGCGCCTGCTGTGGACGCACGTGACGACGTACCAGCTGCACGCGGCGCTGGTCGACTTGGTGCGCACCGTCGACTTCATGCCGCGCTCGGTGGCCTTCTGGAAGCAGCTGAAGAAGCGAACGGTGCGGGAGATTCTGCAGCGGGGCCCCGTGCAGTGGCTGCTGTCGAGGGCACAGAGGATCACGGTCGGGGAGAGGATCCGAAGCTTGGAAGAGACGCTCGAAGCACATTTGGTACGGTTGAGTTTTTGGTGTGGAGTGGGGGTGACGTGACATGACGTGGGGTGGTGACAGTTTCTTTCGTCTGTTGCTGCTGTGTAGAGGAAGATTGGCATGTTGAAGGAGTTGACGACGAGATGCTCGAGCTCGTTTGCAGACTATGACCAGTTGGCGGGGAGGATGAGGGAGGGCATGGCGCTGTTGGAGCTGGTGTACAGCACCAATGGCATTTGTCCGCCACGGAAGGGGCATGGAGCGTTCAAGTCGCAGGACCCATTGGTCTTCACGGCGTTTTACTTTGGTACGGTGTGGCGTTGGTGTAGGAGGTTTGTGGTTCAGTTTCTGACGGGGTCATTTGTTTGACAGATGAAAACATCTTCGAAACGGACTGCAACGGAGTGATCTCGAGTGCAGACGTGATGAACTCGCTGCGTCGCGTGGAGAAAAACTTGGCTGTATTCCGTACTGCGCAGACACAGTTTTCGCGATGCTTCCAAACGGCTATCGCGCCGTGCCGTCCTCCGTCCAAGATCCGTCAACGTTGGCTTCAGGTTACAACCGTGGCGATCTGCCTCACTGCGGGGGGCTTCTGGGTCGTGAACAATCAGAAAGAGTTCCGGGCTGGCATTTTTGCCATGCGTGCAGCGCTGCAGGACTTCCTGAACGAGCATATGATTGAGCCACTACAAGCCATCTTCGGAGAAGTGGTGCTGAACCAGAAGCCTGAGATCCAGGATGCGATGGCGCTGCTGGATACGAAGGAGAGTCTGCGTCGGATGCTGTCTGACTTCGTGAGGGATACAAACCCCAAGATATCACCTGCGGACATGAAGCGTATCATGGACGAAATGGACATGTCGGTCGTGTCGTTGCAGTACGAGAAGCAACTAGGAGCTGCCGTGAAAAATCTGATGACGGGAGACATCGTCCGCATGCTGCTCATCCAGGTTCAGTTCATCAAGAAGGAGCTGATGGTGGCAATGGGCGCCATCGATGAGTTGATGCACGCCAACCAGTTGAACCTGCAGATCCTGGCCACGATCCCAACGTTCCTCGTCTTCGGTGGCTTGTACAAGTTGGTCACCTCGGCTTTCCACATGATCTACAAGCGCATGAGTGACCGACTGTACTACGACTCCAGTGAAATTGCCGGGTTCCTGCGGAACAACTTGCGCGACATCGAGCGCCTCCTTAACAAGCGGAACCGCGGCTCTGATGTGAGCGATGAGGCAGTTCTGGGCGTTCGCGACCTCGGTTTTCTCATTTTGCTGCTGCACCAGTTGCGCGACCTTTTCGAGGCCTACCGTGCGCTGTTCCAAGAAGAGGAGCAGGAGCGTTTTGAAGAGGACCTGGACGACCTTATTGGAGAGGGTCTTCTGGTCTCGCAGCAGCTGGCCGTCATTCAGCGCATGTACCATTCGCACCCGTTCCTATACAGCACCAAGCCGAACAAGGCGCGCTGGATTTTGGACTAACGAGAGCAAAGCGTCTTTTGCGTATTCGCATCACATCATACAAATCTAGCTGAGCTGGTAGTCCTGCGGCGAGTAGTACTCGGCGAGCAGACGGTAGATGTATGACGGCTGGTGGGCGCCCGTGTTGGTGATGAAAATCCTCACGCACTCAGGCGGCACGTAGTCGTACGCCGGGTTCAACACCTCCAGCTAACAGTAGCAAACATAGGTAGTAGTGAACGACAAAGGTCAGTGAATGAAGCAATCAAACACACAAGCGCAGGAAATAATCGCAGTCGTACGTTGTCCACAGTGTCCTCGTAGTTGTAGATGCTAGATGGGGCCAGAAGCTCGCTCAGAACGTCCAGGTCGTGCGCGTACAGCGGGGACAGCTTGATCAGACCGGCCACGCAGACGACAGGCACCGAGCACTTCTTAGCAGCCAGAGCAATGTTCTGCAGTCCGGACTGCGCAATCAGACCGCCGTTGGCGACCACAGCAGCAGCAGGAACCACCACCTTGTTCACACGCGCCATCAAGGCGAACACAGCGCTGTCGGGGATAACTGTAACGTGGATTCCGCTCTCCGCCAGAGCGTGTGCCGTGCGCTGACCGTTCAGTGACGGCGCAGACTCCACCACGATCACCTTGAACGAGCGCTTCTTAGCGGCTGTCTTCAGGAAGGCCTCCACCGACAGTGACAGTCCGAACGTCAGAATCACCTCACTGTCAAAGAGAGAGAAAAAAACATCGTTAGAAACACGCATCAGAGCTTTTTTTCCCCGATCAGCCGACAATTAACTACGTACTCCGTGTGAATGTACTCCATGGCCTGGTCGGCGATGTTCACGTGCAGGCTGTCGATCTCATCCACCAGCTCGGCAATGCCCTCCATCACCGACTGCAGCAAAACGTTAAACACCAACACAAAAAGGCCCCCAGACAGCGCGATCAGTTGCCAAAACCCACCAGCTTGAGGTCCGCAATGGGGATCGAGAGGTCCGTGTCGATGCCGGGCGTCAGGATCGTCCCCAGCGAGCGCGACAGGTTGTTGTTGCGACTGGAGGGCGGGCCCGACGCGGGCGGCGCAGCGCTGCCATTGGCCGACGACAGTTTGAGCGCGTTCGAGTGCTCCTCGCGGATGATGTAGAGCACGCGACGCACCACGTTGCCGATGGCCAGCTCGTGTGCGTGGGCCTTGGTGAGCATGTGGCCCAGCTGGCGGATCTTGTCGAGGATCTCCCCGGCCGTCGACCACTCCACCGTCTCCAGCTGCAGCAGTACGAGGCTAATACGTCAGCAATGCCGTATACTATACATTGCATCCGCGCGCATGTATACGCACCACTTTGCTCAGCACGCTGGTGGTCGTCTTGGCCGTCTCATACGAGCCACGCAGCTGTCTGCAGGGTGTATACACAACGTGTATACCGTTAGTGCTCGCGCTCTCCTGCGTCCCCCACAGCGCCGCAGCCTCTCCAACTGCGCACGCAGCAGCACGAACCTGCGCTTAAGACTCAGCACCAGCTCGTCCACGAGCTCGCGCACCGCGGGCCACTCGTCCAGCCACTCCATGAGCTCCTTGGTCGGCGCCGCCATCATCGTCGACAAGAATTTCTTCGTTTGGTTGGCCTGAGTCTGTTAGGTACGACAGTACCGTACCACGTATTGTAACTTCCTCGTTAAGTACGATTACTAATTTCCCCCCCCAAAAAAGTATACACAAACTGTATTATTTTATATAATCCTTGGTCAAGCGAATAGTAGCAGAGGCATGGTGCTGGGGCTGCTGCTGCGCGATGCGGAGGAGCGGCGCCTGTCGTTCGACTTCGAGATGCTGCTGCCCGAGGACGGCGACGACCGCATGGGCGGCGGCGGCGAGCACCGCAGCGGCGCCGTGGTGGGCGTGGGCGGCGCCACCTTCGGGCACCAGGCGGCCAAGAAGGATTTCAAGCGGGGCACGGTCGTGTGCCGCCACTGGCTGCGCGCGCTGTGCATGAAGGGCGACAACTGCGAGTTCCTGCACCAGTACGACATGTCCAAGATGCCCGAGTGCCGCTGGGGGATGGAGTGCCAGGTGCCCGAGTGCCCGTTCCGACACGTGCCCGACGAGGAGCGCGTCGAGTGCGCCTTCTACAAGCAGGGCTTCTGCTCGCACGGCTCCAGCTGCCGCTACAGACACATCAAGCTGGCCAGGGAGGAGTGCCCCGAGACCGCGGACTTCGCCCTGCAGTCCAAAGTGGCCGACGAGGAGAACGTCAAGCGCAGAAAGGCGCAGCCCGTGAACGAGTTCTTCAAGATCGCCATCTGCAAGCACTGGGAGAAGATGGGCTCGTGTCCGTTCGGGGACGAGTGCCACTTCGCGCACGGGGAGAAGGAGCTCAGGCCGTTCCCGAAGGGCGAGAAGGAGGAGAAGGAGGCGAGGGCAGGAAGACATGGAGGAGGAGGAGGAGGAGGACACCATGGACCGGGAGGGCCGAGTTTCAATGTGGGGGGAGAACGTCAGCACCAGAGCGGACCCCCACCTGGACCGAAACTGCCGGACGAGGGCAAGATGGCCAAGTACTTCTTGCTGCACTCAGCTAGTTACCTGAACTTGGCGCACTCGGTGCACCACGGACGCTGGGCAGTCCCTGTCGCGGTGCTGCAGCAGATCAAGATGGCGTCCGAGACGTCGGACGAGGTGTTTCTGTTCTTTGCTGTTGGACCCAGCAAGCATTACCAGGGTGTCGCCCGCTTGGTGAGTGGCGCGATGGCCAATATTGATACGTCGGCAGGAGAAGACCTGACGGCGGGTATCGTGCCGTACGAGGCGGACGGAAAGTCGGAGTGGAACGGCGCGTTTGGCATCGAGTGGCTTCGCATTTGCGAATGTCCGTGGGAGCGACTCGCACAGTTTGAGAACAAGCAGCTGGCTGTTCCTGAGAGGTACGAAATGCGAATATGCTGAGAAGTGACGAGAAACGTTGGTGATTCTAACATTCTGCTTGTGTTGTTTACTACAGTCCGAACGGCCAAGAACTGGATGCCGAAACGGGCCATGCCCTTGTCCGTTTGCTCTTTAATCAGCCTCAGATTCAGCTGCACTACCGATCCGTGGAGGACGAGCCGAAGCTTCCAGGAGGCGCAGAAGAGCTCGCAACTCGGCGACGGGAAGCGGCGGAGAGCTTGTTTGGCGCTCCTGGTGGGCCTGGATTCGGTGGACCCGCGCCAAGGTGGAAAGCCACTCAGCCCGGATTCGTGTTCACATGCACCACACAGTCGATCGATGAGTGCTTTGGTCGCATGCTGTTTGGTCTCGCACAGGAGCAAGAGTCGCTGGCTCAGCAGCACGTGACTCCGGGCACCCCGCTGTTCCTTCTTAACTTGTCGGACCAACACCTTTTGGGCATCTTCGAAGCTGTATCTCCTGCTATCGTGAATATGATGCCTGACGCTTTTTGCCACGGGCCCAACATGGCGTCGCCGTTCCCGGTTCAGGCACGCTTTACTGTCGTGCTGAATGCGCCAGCTCTGCCCATGTCGGACCCGCAGATCAAGCAGGCGATTGGGGATACCGGTGTGGATGTTGGTCCACTTTCGCTGCAGGTGACCCAGCAGCTGGCAGACGTGTTCACCGAGCGCAGTGGTGCTGCGTTCCCACCGAACGGGCCGCCCATGGGTCCTGGAGGCCCTGACCGCTTCCCTGGCAAGCCAGGACCGAGCGGTCCTGGTAGTAGGTCCAGTCACGATGGCCCCAAGGACCCCAACGACCCGGCATTCTTGGAGAAACTCGTGGTGGGCATCGATAACGACAATGATTTCGGAGTTACGCGCCGCATCATTGGTCCTGCGGGGTCAAATATGAAGCGCATTAGTGTCGAGGCCGGTGGAAACGCTAAGATTCGCGTTCGGGGTCGTGGCTCCGGGTCAAAGGAAGGAGGTCCGGAAGATGCTGACGAACCATTGATGGTTTTGGTATCCGCGGAGAACGAGCGCAGCTTCCGCATCGCATGCTCGCTCACGGGTGAGCTGCTTGCTGCTATTCACCGTGACTACCAAATGTTCCAGCAACGCGGCCCGCCTCAGCATTTCCGCGGAGGCGGCGGCAACTATGGGCGAGGCCCGCCAGGTCGTGGCCACCATTAGTGATTTAGTGACGAATCTTCCTGGTGCATGCGGTTGGTAAGCGCGTGCCTGGATGGATTCACTAGCTTCGCAAGCAATAAACGTAACCTTCACCAATGGTGGCGTATTACTGGAGCGAAAGCCCCATGTATAACAACTGTATCTACTCGAATGCCGTGGATGTGCTAACACTCTCCTCGCCCCTTTGCGGTGCTATCTGGTGTGCGTTGCCTACAAAACGCGCTTCGACGGCAGCACGTTCGAGACGGACTGTGCGTACGACATCAACCGCTTGACGGACGTGAGGTACTTGCGTTGGGACTCGTTGTTCATGACGTGTGCCTGCTTGTTCGAGTTAATCTTCTCACGACCCGTACGTTCGTGAATACCCACCATGGTCACACCAATAGGCCAGGCCGCATTGCCAATGGCCAGCTTGATGTAGGCGTCGTTCGCCATCACGAACTCGCCCTGCCGGCAGAACCTGACGATCTTCACGAGGTTCGGCAGAATATCTGACGGCACCTGTCGGTGTTTGCAGAGCTTGAACAGCGGTCGAATGTAGTCCTTGCACTGCTTCATGGTCTTGACCGCAATCTTGCCCTGCGCCGTGCGCTTCACATGGTCCGGTCTGGTGGCCAGATCCGTCTCCCACCTCTGCAGCATGCCCTTGAAGAACCTGTACACCATCTTGTCTGCGTCTTTCTCGTCGTCTTCGTCCTCCCCAGCAACCTCCTGGAACTTGCTCCTGCTCCTCTTCCCGCCTTCGACAGCAGCAGCCGAGCCCTCAAACTCCTCGGCGGCTTCGTCCGCGTCGTCCGCTGTGTCCTTCTGCTCCCCCCGCGCCCCTCCGTCTCCACCGACGAAGCGGTTGCGGATACCGTGGCCCGCCCCCAGCTCCACCTCGTGCTTGGTCACAGCGTCGATCTCCAGTCCGCGGAGTCGCGTCATGCGGTCCGCCATGCTCTCGCCAAAGAGCGTGATGGGCTGACCCAGCTCCCGCAGCCGGCGACGCAGATCTGGCCATGAGAGGACGGCCACGCTCTCGTCTTGCTGCTGGTCCTGGCGCTCTGCGTCTTCTGCGGCTGCGTCCTGCGTCTCCTGGTCGGATGTGGCCGCGGTCACCTGTTGGTCCAGCTTGCGCTTCTTGGCCGGCGCCTCCTCCTCCTCCTCAAGCAGCGACTCCACCTCGGCGCGACGCAGATACTTGTACTTCTTGCCGTGCTTCTTCTCCTGCACCACCGAGATCTCCCGCTTCTTGGCGGCCATCACCGCCATCAACGCCTCCATGGTCGCCCCCAGCAGCTCCAAGTACACAAATACCCTAAAGCTCGGGAAATGCTGACGACTATTAATTTTGTGCAGGGGACTTTTTCTTTTGTGCTGACGACTATTTATTCTGCCGACGACTATATCGTTTGTGATTTGTATGTTTATGTGAACGGCACAAATTACGGATCTTGAAGTGCTCATTTGTATTCTTTTTAGCAAGTTGAAGCGGCGCCGCTGGCTCGTAGCACCTCCGTGACGATAATGATGTCTCTGCTGGAGAAAGAGGCGCGCGACCCGGTGGAGGTGCTGCGCGTCAAGCTCAAAGACTCGACGTCCACGTCGCTGCTCAACTCGCAGCTGGTACGCGCCAGTTGCTCCATTCCTAGCGATAAAAACAAACAAACAATTGATACATTCCTAAATCGTGTATCATACTGGTTTGTTTGTTCAGCTGCAGGAGATCAAGCATGACTACACGGCCAAGCAGGACAACACCAAAGGGCAGCTGGCGGGCTTCGTGCAGGCCCAAGTGGACGAGATCGAGCGAGCCAGCGCGCTGCTGGAGCTGGAGACGCCTGTGAAGCAGATTGTCAGTAATCTGGACGCCTTGGGGCTCAACTGCCGCCGGATGAACGAAGAGCTCGGGGAGAAGAAAGTTTCTTCCTCGGGGGTCAGCACCGCTAGACGGAACTTGAAGGAGCTGGAGCACCAGATGGTCTTCTACGAGGAGCTGCCCACGAAGGTCCAAAAGCTGCACGACGCTCTCGACGGAGGGCTCATGAGCTTCGTGGACGTCTACAGCAAGTGGCAGGAGATCGACGACTGGAGGCAGAAGATGCTGCGCGAGGTGCGTTAGGGGGTTGTGGTGGGGCTAGCGTTGGATGGTGGTGATGTGTTTTGATCAGCCGGTGAACTTTGCATGGGGTGCAGCTCAGTGTCGCTGCGGTTGAAAAGAGCGACGAGCTCGGCAACAGGTAAATTGACGAGGTTTGATGCATTTTTACACTTTGACGTGATTTTCGGGAGACCTGAGTTGTGCTTGTGCTGTTCCGTTTAGCAAGGCGCAGACCCGTATTATGGCGTCGATGGGGCCCAGATTGAGTGCTGTTGAAAGCGTGCAAAACCGCATTTACGCGGAAGTTTGGGGGTGCATGCACCACTGTGTGGAAATTGCGCAGTTCGGGGAGCAGCGACTACTGGATGCATTTCAAGTGCTTGATATGATGGAGACACGGCGCCAGCGCTTTGCCGTCTCGAAGAGGGAGCTGTATTTGGACAACCAGCTGAAACCTGTCGCTGAATTCAACACGCCGACTCGAGAGAGATGCAAGACGGAGGTTACGACGTTCCTCTCGAAGCGTATCGAGGGCATTTTCCGCGCTGCTGAAACAGAAGCAGAGGCTAGCAAGAAGGATTTGTTCACCCCAGTTCTCGAGGCTGCAACCCAGATGATGGTGGACTTGGAAATTGTGCAGTCCGATGTGGCACCATGCTTTCCGAGTGAGATCGATGTGATTCACTTGTTCACAAGCACTTACAACGCACAGCTTGAGACCGAAATTACGAAGCTCAGCGCGAGACCCGACGTCGGGATTGCGCAGCGTCTCCAAATTGTCCAGTGGATCGACTACTACAACACGGAAATCATCAAGTACAAACACTCGCGGGCGTCTATCGTGATGGGCAGAACGTCCCAGGAGCTCATGCAGTCCTATCTCGACGAGATTAAGGTTCAGATCCACACGTGGGTAACAAATATCTGGAAGCGCGATGAAGAGTGCGTGGTTGGGCCACAGGGAGAGCTGCAGTCAACTCGCCCTAACGACATCGTGAACATTTTGAAGTCGCAGATTTCTATCGCGCAGGAGTGGTTGAGTGGGCGACTAGTGGGGGGTGTCGTAGCGGCATGCCTGCAAGTCCTCATGGACGAGCTGAAGATTCGCTACGATAGTATCGCTGGCAAGCTTGAAACTGTGGATGCGGAAATGCTGTGTTCCTTCATCAACGACGCAGAGATCCTTCAGGTATCGTATGATAGACGCAACTGCCTTGGGAGAGAAAATGAAGCTAACCTTCTCCCTCTCCCTACAGGCAAAATGCCCAGAGTTGGTTGAGGAGATATCCTTCGCTGAAACCGATTCAGAAGAAAAAGAAGCCTTCGATACGTTCATGGGGGATAGCTTGGACACCACGTCAACCGATATTGTTGCCTTTGCCACGAATGCCTGCGATCTAATTGTGCGCAAGATATTCCACGAGGTGGAACAGGTACGGAGAGACTCAACATTCTGGGTTCAGCCTTGGCCATGAAAGTTGTACTTTGTTCTGACAGTGTTGATTTGCAGGACACAACAAAATTATGGCTTTCAAAGAAATGGGATGAAGGCGCTCCTGTGGTAGAGACTCTGCTGGCCACCCTCGACGATTATTACCCTGACTTGAAGAAGTGGATATTCGGCTCCTTCTTCTTCTCCAAGGTCGTCCGCCAAAGCCTGAATCAGTGCGTAAAGGAGTACTGCGCGAGGTTGCTTCAACGAACCCATTCATTTTCAAACCCGGCAAACACAGCTGCTACTGTCGAGAATGACTTGCACGTAAGGACGTGGTTTACAACTATTCGGTCATCATCTCGAGCTGTGCCTTCATGCTAACCCTTTCGCATTGAACACCATGCAGAACTTTGTCGAATTTTTCAACAAGTACAGCTCCGACCTCCGACGCACAGGAATCCGCTCAGAGGAGGACATCAAAAAGGAGTTCGCCTCGTTGCAAGTGATCAGCTGCACCTTACGAGGAGAAGCTCCTTCAGACCCCAACCAACAGGACACAGGCGACGTACTCCGCCACGTTGTCAAACTGATCAAGACCACCTCGACTCAAGAAGCGTCGAAGTCGAAAGAAAAGCCAGCGAAGGAGGGAAGCGTGAAGAAGAAGCGATTCGGTGCCATCTCGAAAGGCAAAAAGAGCAAGTCAAAGCTAGACAAGGACAAGGCCGATCCTGCCAAGACCGGTGCCTCCGAAGCTGGACACGACTCGAATTCGCGTGCGAGCTCCTTCTCTCAGCAAGACGGAGATGGCGACAGCTTTACTGTGCAGAAACTCGATATGGCGGCGTTTTTGGGCAACTAAACAGCATGGAAGAGGTTCGTGCAGTTGAATATTTTCTCATCTCTCTGTCGCTCAGGCGAACCAAGCTGCTTGTTCATAGTTTTTGCAGCCTCAGCTCCAACTGCAAGTATAACTCCTTCTCTGTAAAGAGGTGAATACGCTTGCGCTTTGGGTCCATCGGTTTTTGGTAGAGCTCCAGCACGACGGGGCCGTCTTTGATCTCATCCATCTCGAGTAGTGCCCAGCAACGGCAGCTCTTCTTGCGCTTCTTGGCTTTGTAGTGAAAGAACTCGAAAGTGACAGCAGCTCCGTCTGGATTGGAAGTACATGAAGATGGTGTCAGGTAAGCACTCACAGTTGCAGCTTGTTGACAACGGACAACGAACTTACGGTCCTCCATCTTCCGCAGGTTCGTGGCGAGTTGGATGCTGGCGTTGAAGATCACATGCTGAGGCTCACTGCAGGCACCTACACCGGTCTCGCGGGTCTCCTCCATCGCTTTGCCGCTATAATCTAATGGCCGGTCACATATTCCGCATTAGATTTTGTTGATTTTCCACTCACTGATTCTTTTCAAGACAGCAGCTCCTTACCAAAGACCGAGACCGCCATAGTTGGGTTGGCGTACACTTGAGCGTCCTTGAGACCAATTTTGGTGATGCGGATATCCAGATACGTTGCTCCAGGAGACCGCGTCACCGCTGCCTGTGTCGTTGCGTTCACAAGCTCGGCAGCAGCACTCTCCTCCATGTCGGCGTCTTCACCACTCTCTTTCGCTTTGTCAATTGAGCCGCGAGTCTTCGACCGCACTGGTCGATTCAAGTCAAGTGGAAACACCTCCGGCTCGTCAGACAGCGCGCCGCGAAGAGCTACAGAAGCAACATCCGTTAGATGAGATGGACCCCAAGGTGAGCGTTTGCTCGACCTCCACGTACCATCCAAGACGTCCTCCATATCTTCCTTTGTAGGCCTCCGTTGGCCATTAACGGAGCTCAGACACTTTGCCCGCATCTCCACAGCCACAATGACCTTCTCAATAACGCTCTGCAGTCCAACAACAACAATTCCTCATCAGCTCAACTTGGTGTCAGCCAGCTCCACTCCCTCCGCTCTTGCCTTTTGCGGTGCGGAAAGACGACTGCATGCTGGTAGCGCTTTCGTGATCCGACTAGCGAGGCTGTACAGTAGTTGCCGATAGGGATTCAAGTAAGCAAAACAAACACACAAAAACACTAGGACTGTTGTAAACCAAGAGCCCACGAACCGTTCGTAAGCTTCAACGGCCTCAAGTACTTGACCCCACGCATCCGTCTCCACCGCCTGCTGCAAACTCTTGCACCAGGCCGCGTGCAGCTTCACGACGTCCTCCATCTCGACTTCTCGCTTGGGTCGCGACGACTTGTGCCAACAAACAAAACCGTTTTCTTGATCTTCAGGAGCCGCAGCTGCAGAAAACGCTCGACTTGATCCGCGTGCGTGATGGTTTCTTTATTACATTCTGTACATAGCTTACAAGGCTAGTTGTTTGTTTGTTGTTCATGGGGTCTTCGTGTTGGCGCATATTTGCCTCACGGCGAGACGCGTTTGGCAAGTTGGCGGTGCAAACGCGTCCATCGGGCGTGCAGAAGCTGCTTGCGCAGTTCTTCTTCAGGCAGGACGTGAAGCAAGAAATCGACGAGGTAGCTGGCCCCCTCGAGTCCGAACGCCACCTCCAAATACTGCATGAAGAAGCGCGCGGTGGTGCGGCCCTTGCCGAATTGACGGGCCTGCCGCTGAAAGAGGTAGAACAGGTTGGGGTTGTGCTGGCAATCGTCCCAGACAGCATCCAGGATGGCCGAGTTGAGCGAGTCTGCGACGTCGAAATCGAACGCCAACGCAAAAGCATCGGCCCCACTTAGCAGACTCCGCTCAATCTCCGCCATGAAGCGCCGATCCATCTCGTCCACGCCCTGCCACCGTCGTCTCCGCTGTCGCTCGGTCAACGCCATTTCCTCTTCGCTCTCCAGATCCGCCATGGGTCCCGGTACGATTCGTTCTCGCTCGGCGAGCAAGTAAAACCCATTCACGCACACGAGGGTGGGGAGGATGTACCCGCACGTGAGGCTGATGCGGCCGCCCTTGCGGATCGGTCGCAGACCAGCAAGCGGCAGGATCTGCTGCTCCGAGCCTTCGTGGTCGTTCGTAATCAGCAGGATGGACAGGTCCAGCATCGTGGCTAGCAGCACGAGCTCTATCGCGCCCACTCGGAGCTGTCGTCGAGCCTTGAACTCGTGCAGCCTCTTCTTCAGGTCCACGGCAGCCGTGCGAAAGTGGCGTTCCAGTGCGTGCACGTGCAGCAGTCCGTAGTTGGCCAGCGTCTGACGCAGCAGCTCTACACCGACAGAAAGCTGCAGGTGGTCGTTTGCGAGCATGTCCGTTGCCTCCCGTCCATTCTCCTTTGCTGCCATCGCTGGCGTCCCATTTGCGGGGGGAAACCCCGTGAGCGCGTCGTACAGTCGTTTGTCCAAGTCGTTGAACTGCTGCAGCTTGTACAGCACGCAGTACAGCGCCGTGAGCGCGCCCTCCGGGGGCGCGTACGCCTGCTTGAAGCCGCGAAGCCGCAACATGCGCGTCATTTTGTTGTGCATGACGCGGAAGGGCGACACCCGACAGGCGCACTCGTACTTGGTGCACAAGGACAAGTTGCGAGCCCTGTCGTCCGCCAAGTTGGCCTGCAGTTCGTCCAGCCTGGCGTCGTCGCCGCGTCGCTCCTGCACCCTCGAGGAGGGTCTCCGCTGTCTGATCAACTGCTCGGCGCTGTGTCTGTCCCGCTCGTCCAGCTCCTGCTCGTCGAACTCGCCCCCTGCCAATGCACTGTACTCGCTGCTGTCCACCGTGCTGTTGGCCCTCCCCTTGGCCTCGTCGTCCCGGTCTCTGTAGTCCAGGAACAGCACGCAGCTCTCGAACTGGTTGGGCAGCGCCGACACGTCCGCCGTCGCGAGGCCCGCGTCAAAGTTGCAGAAGCACCGCAGCACCAGCGGCGCGCGCGGGTCCAGGAACCGCGTGAGGCGCAGGTGCGGGCTGCGCATGAGCCTCTCCAAGTAGTCGTTGAGCTCGGCGCAGCGCCTGGCCAGGAACTTGGCCCCGCGGTGGCGGCGCAGCCACGAGCGGCGTCTGTGCGGCGGCGGCGGCGCCAGCAGCTTCATGTCCTGCGGGAACGCGTGCCGCAGCTGGGCGTCCAGGCCCTGGAACTCGTGGAAGCTGCGGAAGACCCGCCACGAGGCCTGCAGCTGCGTCCCGCCGTGGCGCACGCTGCGCACCACCACGCGCGTGGACAGCAGGAACTCGGGCTGCGTCATGACCGAGCTGTCGAACTGGGACCCGTCCACGCGCACGCGCACCTGCTGGATCGCAGTCACATCGCGCACTGCGAGGCGCATCGACCGGCGCTTTCGTCCTGTTAGGTATGATACACACTCGGAGCTCGAGCGGACACGAGCGCCCTCCGCTGCAAATTGGCGACTGCGGACGGCACCAGGCGAGACACCAGAGCAGATGGCTGCGTAACGTCCTTGTTGGAACGAGGAGCTACATACCTAATCAGATGTACCACCTGTCGAAACCGGTTGGGTCGGGTTCGAGAGGTTCATGGAGTTGTACAAGTGCAGGTTGGATACACGTCACAAGCGTGTAGCCATTTCTACGGTATTCGATGTCGCAGTCGGCCATCTCTGCCGTTACAGTCAAAAACCGGCGACAGGCACCACACAAGCCGAGGCGCACGACCAGGTCGACGCCAAACAAAGCCAACGCAAGGAAGTTCGTTGCATGGCATCGCACTTGACCATTGACGCACTGGTGAATTCAGATACCGAAAGGCGCCGACCGCCCGGCGAAACGCTCTGCCATCGGATCGCTTGCATCCACGTCTCGGGCACCACATGGCCATCTCGTTCACGTCGCAGGTTGCCGCAGCTTCCGTGGCCGGCGGAGACCAATATTTGCTTGCCGCCGTCTGCTATGCGCGGCCAGCCGACTTCGTGGAGAGCTACACACGTCGTTTGGTTGATTCAACTGCGCCCGTCGCCAGTCATTGCCACCCGGTTGAACACTCAGGACTTCCGCCATACGCCAGCATCTGCCGAAATGGTGGACGAATGAAGGCCTTCGGCGGCACCGAAGTGGTCACTAGAAGAAGAGAGTTTCACACCCGTCTCCGCGAACCTCCGCGAATTAGAACACTAATGGCGTCAAGCTTCTCGAGGCCATCTCGGAGGCATAGAGCGCATTCTTTGCTCGACTACCGCGGCAAGTTGTAGGGTATAATAATTGTAAATACTCAAAAACGTTACCAGCCCCATTTTTGGGTACCATGTAGACTCAAATTTTGGCGCGAACACATGACGAGTCTGTCGGCGAGCGAGACCGAGTTCCTGGTGCGGCCAGCCAGCTGCGGAGCCTGTTTGGCGAAAAACCCTGGTGTCTAACTGTTGGGTGTCTCTCCAGGCGGAGCAGGAACTCATCGCCATCATGCCGCACTTCCATCTGCGTGACAACAGCGGCATGCTCAACTTCATCGGCGTACGCGAGCAGTGCCCATATTGCGTATATAAATGGGCACCACTTGAAGTTTTTGGTACTTTTGTTGCGCAGGGGAACTTCGGTCCTTTCCAGCCGGGTATCACGACGCACGTGCCACTGTGGCTCGCCATCATGCTCAAGCAGCTCAACAAGTGCCGAATCCTGGCGCCCTCTTGGCTCTCCGTCGGTAGGTACCGGCTTATCGGAGCTGCTCAATTTGGGTATTTTCAGTTTATATTTACCCATTTTATGCGGCTGCTGCTGTAGACTACCTGGCGTCGAAGTTGGAGCGAGAGAAGACGAGTGACGCATTCGAGGAGCTGCCATTCCACTACCTGGAGGTGGCGTCGCTGCTACTGAAAAAGTAGGTCGGTCAATGGATCAGCTTCGAAGACCTTTTCGCTCACTTGTCATGGTGAATTTTGCAGCGCCCCCGAGGATCTGGATCAAGGCGAGCACCTGCGCTCGCTGCTGGAGGATCTGCAGAACGTGCGCCAGGACAAGATCCGCAATGGTCTGGCCAAAATCTCCGTCGACGTGCAGGGCGGTGGAACAGCTCTCGCCATTAAAATGAACAACATTTGCGCGCTCGAAATCAACTCGGTGCGCGAGTTCATGCTCGGGGTACGTTCAACAATGGCTGGCGTCGCATCAGCATCGATGCGTCGAAATGCTGCCGAGGTAATGGCGCGTTGACATGTTGCGTGTGCTCTGCAGTCCTTGGGTCAATTCTATCAGCTCTCGCAGCTCACCGCAGGATCTGGTGCGTTCTGCCGTTGCACTTTTCTAATTGAATCGCTCAGTCTTAAGCTAAACTGTCGTGGTTTTCGTATGCAAAGGTGGCGGCGGCTCCCAGTCGCAGTCGCAATCTCAATCGCAGGCAACCTCGGAGCCTTCGTCAGGTATGCATAGCTGCTGGACGCTAGAATGGTGCGGTGCGCTCTTTAATGACGTGCTATGCATTTACTCGAATAGCGGAGGGCCCTGCCGCGCGTCGGCTTCTTCGCCGGCATCGTGGATAGTGAAGCACTCCGGCACATATCAACGACACTGCTCCCCATGCTTGGTCGGTGTCGGGGTGTTTGCAAGCCGATTGGTATTAACGGGTCCAGCGACGGTAGGGTGTCATTTGCGCTGGGTAATATTAAGTTTCTCGGTGTTGCTTACATGTTGAAGTCGTGCATTTCTCGATCTGTTAATGCTCATGGGAATGCTCCAGTGCCCCACGTTCGTGTCTGCGAAGCCCCCATGAAACGGGCAATTCGTTGAGCCGCTGGTGCTTACAATTGAAGCAACTTGGTGTGTTACGACCAAAGTGTAGCGCTCCACGTGACAAAATCCCCAGCTGTCGACAACACGATCGCAAGACTCAACTGCACAAATGCCCGGAGACATTTCTCGTTGAGCCTTTCGACGGAGGCACAGAAGACCCAATAATGATGCGCCATTGATCATGCAGGCAAGCCGAGGCGGCACCAGCGCGTGCACCAACAAATGAGAGCGCGCGTGTTAGAAGTCGCGTACTCGACGCGGGTAAAATTGAACCTGACGACAATTATGACGGATGCCGTTTGTTTGTGTGCCTTGCGAACACGTTACCTGAACATTTCAGTAGGTTGGTTGCGTTTTGTACGAGCCTGGGGCTCAACATACCCAGCTCGATGTTGGTCCACGCAAATAAGGTCGTCAATTTGCTAAGATTAACAGCCACACCGCACTGACCTCTTCTGGACTAATCGTTGTCGTCGTTGTTTGATTGAACTCGATGGTAGCTAGGTGCGCCACACTGTGTCCGGTCGAGCTTCTGCGATTTCAGCCTTCTCGCACAAGTGTGTAGCGTCAAAACTCCCTGTCCTCTGCGCAGCGACGGCGTCAACGAGTCTCTTCTATCACGGATACAAAAATGGCGGTGCCTGTATTTGTTCTCGGCAGCAGCTTTCCCAACGAGCTGCGCCACGCTTTGCTGCGTATTTCGACTGCGAGTGATACTTATTCATGATGTATGACCATGACGAGGTACAGGGACTTGGCTCTGTAAACTTGGACTGGCAGCGTGGCTTTTGCTAGTGCGACGAGGGTTCATGACGGCGCTTGCCTCCTGTTTTCCGCTTGAGGGTCTTGCCGTCCCAGCTCTTCTTCGACTTGTTCTTCTTCTTGCTCGACTCGGTCGTCGGTTCTTTTGCCTCCAGCATTGGCACTGCCGTGAAATCGGCCTGTGCCTGCTTCCGCAGCTGCGAGAAGGGGGTGGGCACCGGCACGGGGTTCACCATCACGATGTCCGGGTTCTTCAATTGCAGGGCCTCCGCCGCCGCTCGTTCCCGCTCGCGCTTGTCTTCTTCCGCTGCGGCCACGCAGCAGACGCCGCACAGCACGGCGCACACTAAGCACCCGCAGACGTCCTCGGCGTCACTCATTTGGACTCAGCGGTGTGGAACTCTTGTGTCGAGCTGGGAATGAATGCAAACGCCGATGCGAATGCACTGACAAACGGCACGTCGCCGGTTGATAGGGAGCCGGCGAGTTGAATAGTGACCGCCGTAGTGGCGCTGCGGCTCGCGTCGAAAAGCCGGGCTGAGGCCCGCGAGATGGTTTTGGAGTCGGACGACCGAAACCGCGTCGTACATGGTCCCAAAACGCGGACCGCGCCGCTGTTATGAATCAAGAGGCCAGCCCACAATGTCGAAATGCGCATGCAACGCCGAACGAGGTCAACAATGCGGCAACTGGCAGTGAGTGTTCGGTTCACCGTGCTGAACGCCCCGCGTCGCTTCAAGATCCGCATCTAAGTCGCACTTACCCATTTCGCACCTAGCCGGCCATTATCAGTACCCATTTCCGCTTTCATTTTTTGTTTTCGTTGGCCACGGCGGCATTATCACTTCGAGTGCCAATTTTAACCACCATGGCGGACGGGGATCTGTGGCGCGACCGCAACAAAGTGTTCGTGGCGGGGCTGCCGCTGCAAGTGGACGATGATGCGCTGTACGAGAAGTTCAAGCCGTTCGGCGAGATGCACCAGTCCAAGGTGGTGTACGACCAGAAGACGGGCCGCTCGCGCGGCTTCGGCTTCGTCACGTTCTGCGACTACAGCAACGCGCTGGATGCCGTGGACCAAGTGAACCAGACGAAATGGGAGAAGCGAACGCTGAATGTGCGCTTTTTGCAGCCGAAAAATGGGGCCAGTGCCGGCGGAAATGGGGCAGCTGCCATTGCGAAACGGCCGACGAAGGCCATCGGCCCGCGTCCCGAAGGCTGCACCACCGTTTACGTTGGCAATCTGGCCTACGACATCACCGAGGAGGTGCTGCGAAAAGTGTTCGACAAGTGTGGCAGTATCCGCGCCGTTCGCTTTGCCGAGCACATTCAAACGAAAGAGTTCCGAGGTTTCGGGTATGTGCAATTCCACGAAGAGGGGCCGTGCGAAGCGGCCATCAAGTATGACGGGATGGTGGTCATGGGGAGGCCTATGAACATTGACTACGGAGCGAGAGACGAGGGGTACGCACAAGCGCGTGAAGAGCTGCAGAAGAAGCTGAAAAAGGGTGTTTGCCACAAGTTCCAGCAGGGTCAGTGTACGCGTGGAGACGACTGTAAATTTGCACACGTGATGCAGGACCAGGATGCTGAAGAGCTGGTGCAGCCGGCGGATCGGCCGGTGAATGGAGTTGCCACGCCGGGTGCTTCGTTGGGCGCGGCAACGGAGCCGGAAGTGACGGAACCGGTGGCGGAGCAGACGCAGGCGACGTCCGATGCACCGGTTTGCATCAATTTCCAAAAGGGTAAATGCAAACGTGGAGCGGCATGCAAGTTCCGGCATTTGCATGGAGATGAAAACGGCGAAGAAGCTGCACCGGGAGACAGTGGCGATGTCGAAATGGAGGCTGAAGCGGAGGAGGAAGTTCCTGAGGAAGAGGAGACCCATGCAGATGAAGGAGCACCGGTGTGCCAGAACTTTCAGAAGGGCAAGTGCAAACGTGGAGCGGCGTGTCGCTTCCGTCACGTTGCTGCGCCGGCGGGAGGGTACCAAGAGCCTGAGGAGGAAGGTTGGAAGGCTCCGGTTCGTGTCGCGTTGCCGGTTGCTGCAGTTGCCGAGGTGGCAGTGTGCAGGAATTTCCAGAGGGGTACATGCATGCGCGGTGCATCATGCCGTTTTGCGCACACTGGGCAAGCGCCACAGGCGGCTCCAGTGACTGCAGTAGAGGAAGTGAGCGTGTACCAGAAGCGTTTCCAGAGCGTATGCTACAACTGGCAACGCAGCGGAACGTGTGCACGCGGGGATAACTGCCCGTTCCAGCACGACGGAGGCCCCACCGCTCCTCAGAGCGAACAGACCGAGGGAGTGGAGGCAAAAACAGACAAGAAGGAGAAGAGACACAAGAAGCACAAGGAAGAGGCTAATGAGGAGGAGAAAAAGCACAAGAAGCACAAGAAGGACAAAAAGCGCAAGGCGGCGGAAGAGGAGGATGCTGAAGTCGATGAGGGGAGCGCTAAGAAGAAGCACAAGAAGGAGAAAAAGGACAAGAAAGAGAAGAAGCACAAGAAGAGCAAGAAGAACAAGAATGCCGAGGAGAGCGACTAAGCCGTACGATGCGCGTTCGGAATTCTTGATGATTAGATTTGATAGAACTTGTATGCGATCGCCTTGCCAGATCCTGCACGCGTGCCGTAATGGACATTTTTGATGAATCGATGACCCTTGTTCGGGTTATCCTAACAAAGTCTTCGAGGAGAGTGATCCTTCGTCAATCTACATGTATCATCGCCATCACTTACCACGAGAGCTCCGAAGCAGGAATGGTGGGATCGGCGTTCAAAACCTTACCCAACGTTACTAGCTCGAGATTGTCGACGACGTGAGCTATGACTGCAACCACATCGGGGGCTGTCAAAGCTGCCTGGTGGTTGGTTGGTGAGGTCCGTGGCCACGTTCTCGGGGTTAACAGCAACGACGGCGACGTTAAATATATGGCCAGTGAACGAGTGATCATGCTGAAGGCGGTTTTTAAAGTGCTACTATTATAGTAATAGTATCCATAAAGCCGTACAACCCGCGAAACAGCTGAGCCCAGGATCGAGGAAATTGCATGACGACGACGACGGGGCTTTTGGCCCTGGCTGCCAATTTCAAGTTTGGCAACAGTTCGCGGGTGATGATAAACGGCACGAGAGCGTTTACCTCGATGGCTTTCACCAATGCCAGCGTTGTTAATCAGCAGTCGATGGGGGTACTTCCCAACTGTTGGGCCACCTCGAGCACGGCCGCCTCATCGGTCATAATGAGATTGATCATCTTGAAGGACGTGAGTGCAGCAGGCTGATGACGGGAGAACAACATAATACGTCAACAACGATCGGAGAATTGTGATTTTCTCGCCGTCATTACCTGTTCGGTGTTGCTGCTCTCACGCGCCGTGCCGATGCCATTCCAGCCGGCTTTCACCTACTTCAAGTAGTACTCTGCGAAAGCGAGTCCGATACCGCGCGTGCTGCCTGTGCTGAGAACGATCTTCTTGGTCGCTGCCATGGTGTACAGTTTTGGGGTTGAGGCTTGTTGAGTTTGGAGAGGATTCGAAAATGAACGCTACCTGAACGATGAAGTCAAAAGAAGAGAAAAACACGTGACACGTACTTGGAGGCACTCGAATCGACTAACTGCGGATAAATAAGTTGACGCCTGCTAGAGAGGACAGGGCCATCTTTCGAGCATTTTGGCGATTACTATGAGGTCCAGGACTCTACACTGCACCGCAATCGTCGACATCACTGTCGTTATCACTATTATTTCCTGACGATTGCCGTGAGAGAACGGCAAACACCTACATGCACTTTGAAATATTCCGGTGACGTATGCGGTTAAGCAAACATCCAGTCGTGGTCAAAGAGAATTGATTATTGGTGACACACGATTGATGAGTAATAAAGTTCAAGACTCCTCCAAAGCACTGCCGCAATACACAGGCTTCAATGTCGGAGAACTCCAACAAGAGTCGTATGAAATCTCAGAGACAATCTACCAACTCTACAGCAACAAGAACAGGATGGTAAAAGTTGTCATTCATACCGTGAGAGTGTATTATACTGTCTGCTGTCCCAGTGAGAGGTTCTCCCCCAACATGATTTCTACTTCAAGTATTCACATCGTTGATATATTTTGTTTTGGCTGAGATAGATTACCCCGCATCGATAAATCAACATACTCATTTACTTCAGAAAAGTTGTGTTCACACTTCTGGTTCGATAGACAACAAGTAAGATGCGAATAATAGTGGCTAGGAAGACTTACAGTCCCAATAACATCAGACACACGCGAGAATATTTTTTTCTTCTCATTTGTCACAAGTCGGAGTTCTTCTTCAGCTGACCGCTAGAGTGGCGACTTTAAACTTCAGTAAAACTGCCTCTCGTCACCGTTTTATTCTTCGTTCCCAGTACTCGCTTTCCAGCAGCTATACGTACGATGAGATCTGAACGATGAAGCAGCAATCGCCAATCTCTTGCACTGGAAGCGTTTGCAGAGGTTGGAACAGCGTCGATGTTTGAAGAAAGTAACATGACTGCAGTTCCCAGCACGCAAACCATAGACGCTTCGTAGGTTGGCGTTGTCGGGACGACTTGCCCCCGAAAAGATAATTCGAAAATGGAGCTGCTGGGGCAAGAAAGGCAGGATCCACCGCTCAGAATCAACCTGGCCGCATCTTGGATCTCTCTAAAAGCGCGTGCCGACTATGATGTACTTCGCAGTACTGGTATTAATAATTGAAGGCTCGTGTTCGCGCGGCTTCATGTTTTCATCCTTTGACAGTGCGTCATTGTTACTGTTAGTTAAGTGATGACCACAGATAAGATTGCCAATATACATGTAGTGCCATGGTGTGCCTGAAGGCACGCCTTGCAAAACCGACAGGCGAAGACGAGTCGGTACGTGGCTAATCTTGGAGTAGTCGTTTCGCTACCAATGCTTGTCAATTCCAGAAAACAAAACGCACATGTACGGCAAAAACAAAAACAAAAACACTCACCTCAGATGTGGCAACAACGCGAACATGTTTCGGGTCCTAGATAGGATAGATAACTTAATGAATTGAATGCAGGTGGCGAGCCTTCAGCTCTTCTAAAAAAAATTGCGCGGAGGGTACCGTGCGCTGGTATCTAAACTTCGGCTGGGGGGACTCTACAAAACTACTGGGTATGCACACAACGGCCTGCCCACGGGGGCCGTCGCAGTCGTTGCACCTTTGCAAAACTTTCTCACGCACGGGTGATCCACTCGTGCTGGAGCACTTGGGCCGCGCTCATGCGCTTCTCCGGGTCCACGGTCAGCATCTGCCGGACGAGCGCCCGAGCACTGTCGGACATGCAGGCCCAGCCGGCCGACTCCCGGTCGAAGTCCCCCGAGAGGATCCGCTGCTGCAGCTGCTCGTCCGTGGCATCGTCCGTCGGGTCGAACGGGTGGATGCCGCACAGCACAATGTACAGCACGACGCCGAGCGCCCACACGTCCATCGCGCAGCCGGATTCGCGGTGCTTGATGAGCTCTGGCGACGCGTACGCGGTCGTGCACGCGTCCACCTTGCGCGCGCGGCCGTCGTGCAGGCGGAACGACTGTCCGAAGTCGATGAGGCGCATGCTCGCGTGCTTGTCGCTGGCCAGCAGGATGTTCTCCGGCTTCAGGTCGGCGTGCACCACGTCCTTCGAGTGCAGGTACTCGAGCGCCACCGCGAGCTCGCGCACGAGCTCCTTGGCTCGCTCTTCCCCGAACACGCCGTGCTCGACCAGGTCCTCGTACAGCTCCCCGCCCTGCACCAGCTCCGTGACCAGCACGTAGGCGTCGGACGTCTCGAAGGCCTCGCGCAGCTCCAGCACGTTGTGCGTGCCGCCCACCTGCTGGAGGATCTCCACCTCCTGCAGGAAGTTCTCCTTGCTCGTGAGCTGCTTGGACACGCGCTTGATGGCCACGCGCGCGTTCGAGGCTCGGTGGCGCCCCACGTGCACGAGGCCGAAGCCGCCCTCGCCGATGACGCCCTCCAGGTCGTACTCCTGCTGCAGGCGGCTGCGCGTCCGGCGCCACGCGTCCAGGCGGCGCTCGGACGCGCGCGGCGACTGCTGCTTGAGCGCGCTCGTCGCGGCGTGGGGCACCAGGAGCGCGCAGCCGGCGCCGGCGCCCATCGGTCGGCGCGCGGCGTCCTGGCGCGCCGGGTCCTGCGAGTAGCCGCCGCAGGCCGCGGCGGCGGCGCACAGCGCGGCGGCGCCGGCCATGCGGCGCGGCAGTCGCAGGAAGCGCGCACCCGTGCGGTCGCTGAAGGTCATTCTTGCCGCTGGTGATGAACTGCGTCTGGGCTGGCAAAATGCGGAATGGCAAAGGCAACAACTGGCAATAGGGCCTCCAGTTGCCAGCCAATCGCTGGCTCGGTTTCAGACCGAAAAAAAAACAGTTAGGATCAGACGAGTCAGCTATTGCGTGGCATAGGCCTTGCGCAATACGACGACCGGAAAAACTGTACGTGCCTCGCGAGGACGATGGTTGCCGGCGAGAATAGCCGGCGGGAATGGCTATTTTGCCCCAGGTGCTGCCTGCCAGGGGCAACGTGCTGCCAAACGCGGGCACGTGCGGCAAAATGGCGTCGTGGCTTCCCCGCGGTGACGCAGGCGAGGTGGCGATTCTGCTTCGTCGCAGGTTTCCCCTTCAGAAAAGGGACGACACTCCGACCGCGCATGCAAGTTGCAGTGGCGTCCCCATCCATTCTGCAGCACTTGCTCATGCTTGCGATGTGAGCCCGAAGAAGACGGAGCCAGGGCGGAATTCAGCAACAATCCAGGAGAGCATATATTACCGTACTGGATGCTCGAGAAGGGTGCAGTCGAGGGTTGGAGGCTGTAGCTGGCAAACGTCGCTCCCTGCCACCAGCACCGCTCGCTACGTTGCGGCCAACAGCATCTTGGCGATCAACATCGCAATGGTTCTTGTTGTGTCTTTTTAGACAAAGCGCCGCGACCTATTACATGTACTGTAGTGTTCCATTTTTCAGGGTAAACTGCGAATCCTATGAAACGCAAGCGTAGTCGACCGTGGAGGAGGTATTCAAGGTGGCATCTTGAAGTGAAGGGCGATCAAGCTGATCACGCTGGTTTCGAAGCTAGCGGATGTACAAGCAAGTAGTGGGTAAAAAAAACTAAATAGCGTCGTATCCTGGAGTAGTGCAGGGAAATACAATATGTTCAGGCGCACCAAACGAACATCGTCCAGAGGTTCCCGATAAAAAAGTTGCTGTCGTATTACCTTATTCGGACAGCACAATCAGTCTACAGTGCTCAAGAACCTCGCCAAAACAAAAGTGCTCCCAGAAGAGGTCTTTACAGTGTCGCAACTTCGTCCTTTCAACCAGAATCAACAACGTATTTGAAGTTGCCATTTCTTTTGCTAGTCAGTCCGGTGGGGCGAAGCAGAGCGACTCCATCCTTGCTGAACTCGTGACGGACATTTGTCTGCATAGGCTACTTGTACGAACTAACACGTCCTCTACAGAAACACTCTCGCAGGTCTTCACACAAAGTTGGTGTTGTAGCCCTCCTTGGGGGCCAGCTCGCTCATCGGCGCTGTGGACATCCTCACCTTGACCGTATCTCTGACAGCTCGACTGCGCAATTGCTTGGCATTTTGGCGGTTAGTCACTGCCACCGAGTAGGTGAAGGTGCCAATGGTGACCACCGTCGTCACTGCAGCGGTGATCGCAGTTGCGTACATCGGAGGTCCGTACACATCCGAGTCATCGTCGGAGTCCGAAGCCGCTTCGGTGCATCACGGACCAGTCCACGAGCTTGACGCGCACTCACAACGCCCATCCGAGCAGGACCCCGTGACAGTTGCCGTGATTGAGATGCTGCAGTCCGCGTTTGAGTCACAGAAGGCCATGCCCGAGACGGCCGTGTCCGGGTTGTCGTCGTCGATGTAGTCGTCGTTGTTGTCCTCGATCCACTGCTTGGTCGGGTGCGAGTCGGGGTCACAGCC
>JAGDFM010000392.1:0-37577 GCA_019155715.1 Phytophthora pseudosyringae
GCTTCTTCATGGCTGGCGTGGCGGCGTTCACGGCCATGCTGACGCTCATCTTGTGGACCGTGCAGGCGGGTCCGTTGGGCGAGAAGGACGACACGTCGATCAAGACGGCGTTCTTCCTGATGATCGTTGCGATGCTGCACTACCCGTTGGCGCTGTTCATGTTCTGGAAGCACTTGAATGAGCAGAATGCGACTAAGGAGCTGGACGACGACCAGACAACGTTTGTGCTTGAAGCGTCGGACAGCCATGGTGGCTCGCGTGCGTACATGTAGGAACAAGCCGTTCCTACGCTAACTTAGTTGAAATATCATGTACATTGAGCTAAACTTACATGTGCCGATATGTTTTTGTTTGCTCTGACAGGTCTCCCGATGTTGGCAGGCCAGACGAGATAATCGAAGAGCAGTCACGAGCAAGTTACGCGAAGTATCCTGAGAGAAAACCGATCGCAGCGAAGAGCGGGTCAGGGGGCGATGGTTTCTTTGTTTTCTAAGACATCCCGTTATGAATTGCTACTGTACTATGAGTACTACACCGTACTTCGCGGAACTCGAAGTCTCTTCGCAGTTTTAACTTTAAAAAGTCAAATTTTCGATAAGTTCTGAATGGCCCACTGAATATCGCTTTTATTGAGCTACATGTAACTTAGTCGACGGCCAAGACCAACACGGTGGCGTACGCCCAACTGCTCCGCGTTACTTACCTTTGCGGCCTTGCAGATGCCGTCAGAAAATAGGGTACTTTGACTACACCACGGCTCGCCAATTTGGGGCACATCAGTGGTTGAACGACGTGTTTATCAACTCGCTGTCAAAGACGCAGAAGTCCTCTCCAGATCCCAGTCGATGTCACTTTCCAGAGTCTAGTCCTTGGGATTGGAACTGGAGACTTGGCTGGCGAGTGCGAAGTAAACAGTCTTGGTTCTCTGCCGGACGTGATGCCAACTGCCACGCAACAAACGCTGGAGAGAGCCGCGACGAAAAAAAGTATCTTGCCTGCTGTCCTAGGTAAAATAGCTTCCTCCTATCTATGCTCGAAACAAATTACCGGTATCAGTCCGGAATCTCCTCTCTCGACTGACGTGGCAGGCGATGCCCACGTCGAGCAGCGCGGGCCGTCGCCCCCAGGGCGCCGCAGCTCGAGCAAGCGTGAATGTCGGTTCCTTATTGCTGCTACTAGGCGGCGCCTTCGCTGTGGTCGCAGCGTTGCTCGCTCGCCAGGGATTCACGGGCAGAGACCACGGTATGATACATCGGCCCCGAAATACCACCCAGGAGTGAGTACACAAACCTGGAAACTAGACTAACCCGAGCGCATACACACGCAGTGGTGGGCATCGACTTGGGCACGACGTACTCGGTGGTGGCCATTTCGCAGAAGAACCTGGTGACTGCCATTGCAGACAAAGAGGGACAAGTGCTGGTGCCGTCCACGGTAGCATTCCTACGCGGTGGAGGTTCGTACCAGTTCGTCCTCTGCTTCTTGCTACATGTTCAGAGCTGACGACAGTGCGGGGGTCATGGTCAGATGTGTTGGTAGGTCGAGAGGCGCGAGCACACCGCACAACGGACCCGCAGCACACGATCTTTAACGCCAAGAGGTTCATCGGCCAGAGGTTTGTGCGCGATTCTCCGGATAAGTTGATCCTTGCTGCGAGTGGAAGCTGATACTGTGTTGGTCTGCAGCTACGACGACGTTCTGAGCTCGAAGACCGACGAGAATGGTGTCTCGCCGTATGAGTTCGGAGTCCAGCAGCTGCAAGGTAATGGCCATGACGGAGTATGCTTCACACTGAACCTGCACGGCCAGCCCGACTGTGTGGCCCCCGTGGAGATCGGCAGCGAGGTTGTGCGGCACCTCCGTTCGATGGCGCACGATTTCGTTGGCCACGACCAGATCACCAAGGCGGTCATTGCAGTGCCGGTGGACTTTAACGCGCGACAACGCGACGCCACAGTGGCGGCATTCCGGGCGGCAGGGCTGGAGGTGTCACGCGTCCTGGAAGAACCAACCGCCGCTGCGATTGCCTACGGCCTGCACCAGGACCCGAACGTGAGCTTCTTGCTGGTGTTCGACTTTGGAGGAGGCACACTGGACGTGTCCCTGCTCTTCGCTCGCAACGGGGCCATCAGCGTGCTGGATACGCTGGGGGACAATCACCTCGGAGGCGAGGACCTAGATGCGCGCGTGGCGGCTTGGCTCGTGAAGGAGTTCGAAGCACAGTTGGGGACGGCAATTACGTCGCGTGGGACCGAAGCCGAGGAAAAAAGCTTCGATAGTGGCAGACAGGAGCCGCCATGCACATTGTCTGGGGTCCGCCATGCTGCTGAGCTGGTGAAAAGGAAGCTGACGGATGCCTCCACTGCTACTGCTGCTTGCATTTGGAGTAAAAACAAGAAGCCGGTCAGAGCAGAAGTGAGAATCACGCGGACGCAGTTTGAAGAGCTGTGTGGGTCCCTGCTGGAGCGCACGATGCTCCCTGTCCGCGATGTCTTGGAAGCGAACAACATGGAGGTCGAGGAGGTTGACGCCGTAGTGTTGGTAGGAGGCTCCACACGAATCCCTTGGGTGCGTCAGCGCCTCACGAACATGTTCCAGGGCCGTCCACCGCTGTCAAACATCGATCCAGATCTTGCCGTGGCGTATGGAGCTGCGCGTACACTGGATTAGAGAAGGATGCTCAGAATCAATAGAAGACACGCTCATTCATTTGGACGAACGACCGTAGTCCACACATGCAACTGACACGCCAAACACACCGGCCTGGGTCCTTAGCGGTGTATCAGAGCGGGGAATCTAAAATATCTTCTAGAGGGCCGTGATCGCCGTTTGCGCTGGAATTGCATCAATAGATCACAGCACACACCAACGTCCGTTAGATGAAACAAATCCACAAAGCGGGTCTCAAGATTATCGCCTCCTTACCGATCTCCGCGAGGTCAGACGATGAGTGCGCCGCATAGAAATCCTGGATGAAGTCGAGCGCAAATTTCTGCAGCCGCTCGTTGATGCCGTCGTCGTCCTGATCGGCGCGGTAGCCTCGCTGCGCCGCGATGGCCTTAGTGCAGGTCACCAGCGCAAAGTACGCACGCAGGTTTTGCTTCTTGTTGAGCTCGATCGAGTGCGCGTAGTGCTTGCGAGCCGTGAGCAGGTTGTCCAGGCCGCCGATCGTCGAGTAAACGTCGGCCAGGCGGCTGTGCGAGATGGAGTCCATGGGGTTCAGCAGCACCAGCTCCTCGTAGCAGAAGGCAGCGTAGCGGTACGCGCCCATCGACAGATACGTCTCACCCAGCTCCGCCCACTGCAATAGTGAAGACAGTAACGTCCGTTAAAACACCTTTACTCCCACAGTCTGCAGTATCGACGAGCGTACCGCCGCCTGGTCCGTCCCGAAGCTGCGCAAAAAATCGTTGAGCGCCGCGACCACGTCCGCCGTCTTTTTCTGCGCCTTGAGCACCGCAATCTTGCGCTTGAGCACCAGCGCGTTGGCCGGGTTGGCCTCCAGCAGCTCGTCGTACAGCGCCAGGGCCTTGGCGAACTCGCCGCTCTGCTCCATCTGCATGCCCTGGAGGCGGGCCACGCGGGAGCTGCCAGGGAACTTGGTCTGCAGCGCCTTCAGACACGTCTGTTGAAACGTCGAAAGAGTCAGTATCAGCACAATTAAACGTCTGTTTCAACCCTGCAGCTATGAATAGATCTCCCTCTACCTCGGCCAGCTCGTCGTCGTGCAGGTCCAGCGCGGCGACGAGTGTCTGTTCATAAACGCCCCACACTGTTCACGCAAACGTATAAGCGTTAAAACCCGCGTCGCAACCCGCGTATCCGCCGTTTCAACATCCGCGTACTCTCGTCGCCCAGGCCCCAGCTGTGCTTGGTCACCAGCAGCCTCCCGACGCTCGCGACGGCGCGCGGCTCGCGCAGCTTCTCCTTGCGCACGTAGTGCAGCAGATCCAGGCACTCGTCGCGCGCGCCGCTGCGCTCGGCCGCCGCCAGCTTCTGCTCGAACTCGCGCTGGCCCATGCTCAATAGTGAAAGGGGGCGAATGACGCGAGAGGTCACTGCAACGGGGTAGCGTGTCACTCAGCTGGCAAAAACCTGTTTTAGGGTTTAGCGTTTGCGGATCGCCCATCACACACCATCGGGGTATAATATAATACATGTAGTTAGCGGTAGTGGAAAACGCCGTGAGCAAGCGGAGTTCTATCCCAGCACCGATGGTGTCCCATCTTCAGCAACTTTTAACTATTAATACTGCCTCATCCTAGGCCAAGAAGATAAATGAGCAAGCAGGTGTTCAAAATACTGGGTCACGATTCGTGGATCCGCGTGGAAGTATCCTACCCTTCACGGCGAAGCAAGACGGATCCATTGGCTGTGAGCCTGAGAAGGCTATTTACGCCAGAACTCACAAGAATGTGTCCGAGAAGTCGGTGCAGGTCACCAAGAAATGGTGCGACAGCTTCGTCAGCAGCAGCCGTGCCTGCGTATTTCGTTTGTGGTTCTCATGGAGCTCTTGCAGATTCCTAGAGTTGCAGAAATGTTCCTTGTGTTACATGTAGCGAACTTGGAAGAGCATCACCGTGAAAGTCTGCTAATAGGATTCAGCACCTTTGTAGGCTGACGTTCGTTATTAACGTGGCTGCAGCCCTCGATTTTAATCAGCTGGAGCCAAGTGTAGGGTACCATGCGGCGACCGAAAAGGTTGGCGGTGAGCTACCTGTGAACACCACATGCTACTTGCACGTGGCGACCACCTAAGAAGCAGTGCCCACGTGGTTAACACGAAGTAATAAGAAGGCACGACGCGAACGGAACTGGCGTGTCCAAGCCTCCAACTGAAGCAAAGCAAGGCTTCAACCATCTCCACCGAGTTGAAAATACCGCACTTCATTGTTCAATTTGCCTTGTCTACATCGCAGAAACTCCTCCACAACTCACTGCTGCAATGATCAAGCTCGCTATTCTCGCTCTCGCGTCGCTCGCTGGCACATTCGCCACTGCTGATGAAAGTTGCGTGCTCGTTGACTTCACCGTGGAAACCTCCGAGTTCGCCGATCTCAATGCGGCCATCGACCTCGTCATGTCCGCCGACGTGGTGGACTCGATACTCAAGAAGTACGACCCGCTGATCCTCAGTGACGTCGCTGTCGGTAACTTCAGCTACAGCCTTCTGGGCCAGGACCTGACGATCACACCGACGATCAACTCCTTGAAGGTCACGGGACTCACCACCATCGCCCCTCAACACGTCAACGTGACCTCATCCAACTCCGTAGACGTCGGCGCGTACTCCGAAGGCCAGGTGTCAGTCGACGCTACATTGACCTTGGAGATTAAAGAGCTTGATGCTTCTGCCACGGTGCAGCTAGCGCTGGTTCTGGAGAAGCCGACACTGATGGCCAATATCGAGGCGAACATCTACGCGTGTGCACCGGGCGGGTCGACCTCTATGTGTTCGAACATGACTGTCAAGAGCATTGAGACGGAGGTAGTGAGTGCAGCCGTGGGTGGCAGCTACGTCGGCATCCTGGAGGAGGTGCTCATGAAGTTCAAGGACGCGTCGGTGAAGTCGTTTACTCTGGATTTTGATTTAGTATCGTCTTTCCACCTGAATTTCGACAGCTCCAGCTCCGTGTTTGCGTCGTTTACGAGTCTGCTCTCCGATTACTCCGCGGATGCGATGAACAAGAAGGTCGACGTCTACGACTCTGTCATCTCCAAAATCAATGACGAGGTCCCTGGACTGCTGAACGAGTTGATTGATTCGAAGCTCAAGTCGTGGTTTGGTGCGACGTGCCTGCCAGAGAACTAGAGTAGCCTGGTATTCCATGAACTGCGTTGAGCAAAATAAATCGGTTACCACCCATATGGGTCAGGAACGGAACTGATCAGATATTGGATCAGGTTTCTGGGGGTTGCCAGACCCCCGCAGCGGCACGGGTCCGTTCGCTGGGGAGCTCACTACCGCAAAACATATGTTTTGGCCATACAAAAACTAGCATAAAATCTGTTCAATTTCCTGATCACCTCCGTATATGATCCATTTAAAAATCTACCAATAAATCTCGGCCAAAGTGCTTTTTTTTATGAATGTATGGCTATTAATAATTCAACACACGTAAAACGCTACCTAACATCAAGCACGAGACCGACTCGGCTTGTGCTGCATGTAAGCGAGACACGGCAGGATTCATGGCATGTTTGGACCTTCGTAAAACTGCCCGTGGACTGCACTAAACGAAGGGAAGGTACGGTTTTTGATTTTTGTAACTCATATCGATTTGACTGATCATATGATGCTTCCAGCATCAACTACAGCATTCTGGGTCAAGACGTGAAGATCACACCCACCGTCCACGCGGTGAAGATCACGGGCCTCTCAACTGTCGTCCCGGAAAATGCCAACGTCACCTCCCCGAACTCTGTCGATATCAGTGGCCACTCCAACGGGAAAGTGTCTGTGGACGCCTCGCTCGCTGACTGTCGCCACCAACGTCCTGGGTGCGTCTGCAAAGGCGAAAGTGAAATTTACCATGGTAAAGCCGAAGTTCAAGGCCAACGTCGAAGCGAACATGTACGCGTGCGCTCCCAGTGCAGACACCTCTCTGCGCTCCAACATGACGGTCGCGGGGCTTCAAGTGCAGGTGCTCAAGGCCGCCGTGTTTGACAGCTACAAAACTGTCCTGAAGAAGGTGCTCATGAAATTCAAGGACGCGTCTGTCAAGTCGGTCTCGCTGGATTTCGCATCGGTCTCCGAGTTCGACGTCACCTTCGACAGCTCCAGCCTTCGGTCTCGGGTCTACTGTCCGACTTCTCTGTGAAATCGATCAACGAGAGGAGTACCATTTACAACAAGGTCATCTCGACGATCAACACCCAAGGTCCTGCACTACTGAACAAGTTGATTGAATCCAAGCTGAAGTCGATGTTTGGTGCAACGCGCCTGTCGGAGGACAACTAAACGTGTTTAGAGGTACCGCGTGACAGCCAGAAATGAAGACGTGATGCTTAACTGTGTGGTGTCCATAGTTCCCACTAGCTGGTGACACTCTAATTTGTTTTTCACCCCTACCGACGACAGCCGAGCCTTCAAATAGTGCTGTCGCCTTAGTCGTGCCGCGGTGCCGCTGGATATTCGTGTGGCATGCCAATGCGCTCGGGGTAGAAAGTGTGGTTAGAGGGATACTCCAGCAGGTTCTCTAAGCGTGCCGAATAGATGTCGACGTAGCGCTGCACCAGGAACGCGAACTGCGATGGGTACGTGTCTGCTCGGAAAACCGATCCGAAGTTGACGTTGATCAGGTTCTCCATCTCCATCTGAACCGCCTCGTGGACGTTAACAAGTTGGTCCACAAACGCGTGGTCCTAGAATGTATCGCGCAAACAAATTAGGCAATGGTCAGACAACCAACAGAAGGGCGATGCACCGGTATACGCAGGCTCACCTGAGGAACCGACTCTGAACGCAGTTCATTCTGGATGCTGCGCATCAATTCCTCGATTTTGTTGATCTGTCCACAAGCAATTTCACCCTCAGTTCTCACATTTTCCCAAGTTGTAAAGGACTAGGTCGTACCTGAAACGCGAGGCGCTGGTATTCGGGTGTTCGTTGTACTCGCATTTCATCTTCCAGCTCGCTGTTGCACATCACGTAGTGAGGTGACTGCATAGAAGTAGGAGCAAATATGACATACACCGACAGACGTACCGAATGATTGCACCCGTTCGCCAACCATTAGCACGCGAGGGCTCGACCAAATCCGAGAACAGATTATCGCTGCAGAAAAGCGTTAGCGAAAGGTTAGTGTCGCACAGGCGTATCTCGATACAATAAGGGGAATGGCAACACATACCCGATGTAGAGCACACGGCTGCCCACCCAACCGGTCAGTTTTGACAGTTGATAGACGCTTCCTTGCGTGTAAACCTCTCCCCGGTGCAGGGCTCGCACAGCGTGCCACTATGCAAGTCAATTAGAGCAATAACAGTGAATGGGTCTCGCATTGATAAACCCGACAACTAAAGCGAGAAGGCAGCTTACCTGCACTTGCTTGTGGCCGATGTCCAGCATGCGGAATGCGCGCTGGCGAGTGTAGAATTTCGGTTTTCGTGCACTGACGATGACCACATCGAATAACTGTATCAAGAGAAAACAGAGAAGTAAGTTCCAAAAATGATAGTTAGCCGATAAAATCCTGCGAAGCCACAGTACCCGCCAAACGGTTCAACGTACTTCTCGCCAGTCATCTCCGAGCATATACTTCAGACCAGCGTTAATGTACGGGAACGAGCTATTCGTGCACAGAAAGCTCTTCTTGCCCGAGTCCTGGAACAACACGACAGCGAATAATGTGTTAGTCATCATCCATTTCTCCAAACAAATGGCCATGGCTTCCATGGAACCCACCCGAATGCGCTCCAGAAGTGGCCTCAACGTCGGGTTTGGCTCAATGTACTTGGGCAGGTCGCGCGCCACCTCTTTGTGCATTTCGCCACTGAGATGGACGTTCGCGATGGCCTGATTCACGTCCTCCACCAGCGCAATCGGCTCGTATTCAATGTCCCGGTCGATCATGTACTGCACCACGTCCGCAAACAGACAGGCGTGCGCCACACTGAAGAGGTCGTTCAGCGGCTCCATGGTGTAGTCGCGGTCGTGCACGGAGATGTGTCTCGAACCTCCATAGAGCTCCATGATCTCGTCCCGCGAGAGGCGTTGGCGTCCTCGAAACACCGCCGTGTTGGACAGCTTCTGGTGCGAGCTGATCTTGCAGAGAAGACCCTTCTGCTTGTCGATCGTCAGGCCTCGAATGGCAAAGCTTGGGTCGTACTGCAGCACTGACACGCCCTCCGGGTACCTCAACTTGCCCACCTAACTCAAAAACAATAACAAGCACATTTGGTCATCCACAACAGCTATCGACAGTATTGCAGCCAGCGTCAGGGCACCATGTAGTCTCTGGCCATGGCGTAGATGAGGTGCTGCAGCTCCTCCGAGTAGTGGCACAGCGTGTAGTCATAGTCTGCATAACATCAACAACAATAAATAATTGTTAAAGGAATAAATAACTTCAACTTGTTAGTTATTAGCAATTATTGCCACTTACCGAAGCCGACGATGTCGGTGCCAGACAAGCTGATACCACAAGCAGCACGGAATCAGATTCACAGTTATTGTCCTCAAAACCGGAGTAATTGTTCACAAAGCTGCTGTACCGTAGGTGGTTGTTGGCGAACACGACGTCCGATTGGATGCTCTCGTTCGGTTTGAAAGTCTGTACGTCTCGCTGTTCACACGTCACAGAATCACGCTTCAGCCACACAACGCGCACCACTCGCCAATCAAATTCTGCGCCGCACCTCGTAGCGCTCGACCAATCCGTGGATGGCAGGCAGCGACGCCGGTATCGACGAGCGCAGCTGCGGCACGAAGGACAGCGCCGACAACCGGCGCGACGAGAGCGGCAGACGCGACGGTAATCGCAGCGCGGACGCTCGCAGCAGCGCCATGACAAGGACGATCGGCTTGACAGCAAAACAAAAGGATAGGGTAAATATCAACCAATCCGAACGCGTGGTTAGTTTGTGGCTCCCCATTGTGGCAATAATGGTCGAATTGCAAATGAACGTTTGACCTATCCTACATGTATTTTTATATTGATGGGGCCTACGGGTTACAGCCTCGCAGCCGCCATGGAGCGCGATGGCTTCATCCACGCCGAGGCCTTCTGCTCATGGTGTGTGGAGGAAACGCGCTTCGATGGGCTGAACAACTACCTTGTGGGGTCCTTCGGTGCGAGTCAGGTGGTAGTGATGGAGCGCCAGAACGACTTCGCTCGCTTCAAGGTGCGCAGTCGCAACAACGAGGTGAAGCTGTCCAAGATGTTCGCGCTGGTGGAAGACGTGAAGACAAATATACACATCCGCGAGTACAGCGTTTCGCAGACGACGCTGGAGCAGATCTTCAACTCGTTCGCGAGTCAGCAGGAGGAGGAGCAGGGGGCAGTTCGCGGCGTCTTCCAGCAGGCATAAGTGCAGGTGTGAGGAAAATAGGAGTAAATAAATCGCACCTTCCATTGATAACACCTGACTGGGTTTAACCAACTTCATGCCATGCAGCCATCGCATGCAGATACAGTACTTACGTTTCATTGATCACACTCGGAGACTGTGGTTTAACTTCCCCCGTCGCATCGTCATTTTCCAGACCTTCAGCAATGTTGTGTCATTTCCGACGCGAAAACAAACGAAGTGACCCCAGGAGAAAGCGCAAATGCTCACTGAATTTCTTGCAGCTTGGCGTTAAGCAGGTCCCAACGAAAGCGTCTGGTACTTGAGACGACTCGGAACGCACTAAGAACGCTGGTTGGACTCAAGACAATCACGTGGATTGCGAACACGTCCGCAAAAGGGTTCCCCACGTCGGTCATTTACGAGAGCTGTCTTGCCAGGGTATTGTTCAGGCCGGGAGATCTCTCTCCTACCATCAACACCTTTGCTTCACTCGTTCGAGTCGAAGAACTGGACGCTCTCCTTGAACGATGGAATCGTGAGCGACGCACTCGTCGAATTCAGCAGATCCACGCGAGGGTACCACATGTCCATGGCCTCAGCGAAGTAGCTGCGAGTGAAGGCGTTGTCCGGAGCGATGCCGATCTTGTACGGCACGACCTTGTCGCCGCACTCACTCGGTACGCTAAAAGACGACGACGTGTTCGTGTCGTCCAGTCCTCCAGCCGCCACTCCCGTTCGGCACGCAGCCACGTCCGAGGCTGACAGCTCTTCCAGCCGCAGACCGTCGGCAACAGATTGGCGTCCGAGCTTCAGCATGAGGCCGGTCATGGTGGACTCGTGCAGCGCGAACTTGGGCAGGTCGACGTCCACCAACTCGATGCTCCGTCCCGTCGGCTGGTACAGGTTGTAGCTGGTGCCGGCGGAGTTGTCGGCGTCGTCGCTCCATCCTGCTGGTACATCGACCGTCTCCGTGAGTAGTTTGAGAACTCCGAGTAGCAAGATGAAGAAGGTGGGGACCAAAATCTCACATGCGGTCGCGACTGGATGGCGGTTTATGATGAGCCAGTTCTTCCACAGCAGCGCGCGCATGAATGTCCACGCTGTGCGGCGTTGCGCCAGGTTCTCGTCGGAGGCCTTCATGAGCTTCTCCTGGAGAGTCAACCTCCTTTTATTTTTTATTTTTTTTGCTTGTGTTGTGGTGTTGGTTGGAGGTGCGCACTTGGTGTCGAGTTGGAAAATGAACAGTTCCATTGAGGTATCGATTTGAATGAGCCGCCAAGTTGACAGAGAGAGATTTAAGTCGAGCTTTGGCCACTCGATGGGTCTTGAAGCGGAGTGCCGCCTTCTTGTTCAGGTAACGCAGAGAGGAAGCTCTTCACCAAGGTAAGTTGATGATCAGCCAGGCAGCAACAGCCACCTGTGAGGTACTCGTGTATTTGTGAAGTGAGCTCACAGCTCATATTTCTCTTCTTCCTCCTCTTCCCATATTCTAACTGTCACGTATATGATGGACAAACTTCGTAAGGATAAATTCCACCACATGGGAAAACCTCCAGCCTCATCAGCCTTCACGGGACGAACAACCCACACATGCATCCACACAGCACTTAGCTCACCACAGCGCCGACCATGGGGATCAGTTCTCCACCGTTCGCAACAGGTCTCAAACACCTTGGCATAAAATCTGGTTTTGGTGACTCCCAAGTTCTTGCAGTAATCTTGAGCGTATTGCGAGCGGCAATTGGTTGAAAGAGATCGGAAAGCGCTTGCCTGGCAAGACATCTGCCAAAATGTCTCGATTGACTGTGAGTCACTGGACACTTTTGAAATTGTAGCCTGTATCCGAGATGCTATCGTCCCTGATCCTTTGTGGTGGTGCCGTCGAAGTCACAGGAAAATCCACTTTTAAGCAGGAACGCGTGTGTCAATTCCATGCAGCACCACGGCGGTGCCTGATGCCTCCTTTCGTGAACATTCTCACAGGAAGCTCTCGACCCTGCGAGAAATCGATTGCTCCCACCTCGGCTCCAGGAGTGAGCGGCGGGTTACACTGTACAGTTACCCTCGACAGCTTTGCACTCCCATGCTGGTTGACACGTAAGTGCCATTGATGCTCGAGGTACTAGAGACAGCTTTGTCTCGTCGTCTGGATCCACTCCTAGAAGCTGTCGGTGTAGTTCTAGACGACTACAGTGTAGTTGGCGAGTATGGAGTTGCTGTCGTCGGTACTTCGGACATAAAGGTGATAGCAGTTGAATCGTGACCACTTGCGGGGTCTGTCGTGGAGGTGGGGCATGGGGATACACCCACAGGCATCTATTTTAATATTTAAAAAAAAATACAATTATTCATCCATCCCTGTGAAGGTGAAAGAGTTGTTTCTAGTAAGCTTAACATTAATGAGATGCAGTGGTGGAGCTCCTTCTAGGGGGCATCGATCACTGGATTGACTCAATCCGGATGAGGACGGACGCAGCCGGCTGCCCACCAATAGAGGTACACCTGAACCGGAGTACATTTGCTGGCGTTAACAACAACAGGCAGCAATGCATCGGATGGAGGGCATTGTCTTGGTCGTTAGCTAGAACTAAATGACTGTGAAACCTCACAGCATGTATCGCCAAACTCCTGGTTCCCGACTACTGGACGTAGCAATGAAGAGATCGTTTCTGTTAAAGTTTGAAAATGTAGGAACCTCAAAGTGACGGCATTATGCCCCCCAGGGTTGTAGTGCTTTGTACTCCACTTCAGGACCTGAAACACGGCTTCGGAGCCAGGGGGTAATCAGAAGAGTAGCGTGATTTTGGCCAGCAAAATGAAGTGAGAATCCATCCGCCCGTGCCAGTCAATGGACAAGGGGCTGATTCGCACAGGCAAACGCCGCGATTCTCCGGGAATTGTCTCGCGCGGAAGCCGCCGAGGCGAACGAGGACAATAACAACCCGATTATGATTCGCCTTTGCCGATGATGCAGAGGGCTACAAGCCAGAATGGAAGAGGATTTGGTGGGTCCTTAGCTCAATTTGCAGCTCGATACTGTGGATCCAGAGAAGCCGGGTGGTGCACAAGCATGAAGAAGTAACTTACAAAGCAGCCGTAATGAGTATCTCAAGGACGGTTTCCGGCACTTGAGAGCGTTCGCAGCACAAGAAAGAAGACGAGCCCATACCAAATTCAAGGCACTAGACTATTGCTGAGTGTCGGTCTCATAGCGGGACGACCCATAGAAGCACCACGCCCAGTGGTGAGCCACGTGCAACCACCGGACCGGTCAACGACACCGGCGTTGCTAACCTGGAAATTTCAGACACCTTGTAAACCTTAAAGTTGAATAGACAGTCTGATCCCCCCCCCTCTCTCTCTCTCGCAAGGCAAACTCGCTTGGCGGCACCACTTGATTGTCTTTTTTGCACTCGTCGTAAACCTCTCACCGACTTGATCACGGCCACCAAAGTTGTGCCGCCTCGAAAGCTCATTGCACATTCTACCACCTCGACAACAAGGCACTCAGCCATCCCAGCCTGGCCACAATGAAGAACGAGGCCGTCTCCGCTTCGCACTCGGCGGTGGCAGTCAGCACGACGTGGACGCACTTGAAGACGCTGCTCTGGAAGAACTAAACTACACGCTCAAGCGCCGCCACCTGTGCGCCTCGGTGTTCGAGGTCGCGTTGCCCTGTCTCTTCGTCCTGCTGCTCGGAGTTAACTCAAGCTCCTCGTTGGTGACGTGGCCTGACTGCAGGCTGGAGTGACGACACCACCCCCAAGCGGCGACGACACGGTCGGAACCACGTACAATCTGCACGACCCGAGCGGGTTCTCGCTTCATGCAGACGATGGACCTCTGGTACCCTCGCGTGAGCTTACTGAACGAGTCGATGTCTGCAGTTCGCGAGTCTTTGCGAGAGCGTGGAGTTCTTCGACTTGGAAGACGCTCTGGAGGGGTACCTCAGGCCTCGAAAACCCAGCACCCGACCGGCAGCGACATTGGCTTGTTCTCGTCCATTTGGTACACGCTTTGCTTGAACTCTACAGAGACCAGGGGCGGTACGCTCGGTTAGATTCCACCAAAGAACGGCGACGCGGCGGCGCTGTATCCGACCCATAGATCCATCGCTACGGACTGCTACACTCGCTACACGCTGACGGGCTTCATGACGCTGCAGACGCTCGTGACTCGCTTTGTAGCGTGCATGCCTGAGTGAGATGTATCAACACAACCACAACGAGTCAGTGCCAGCGAACTCAAGCGACTGCAGCAGTATCGGACGAGCTGAATGAGCGCCATCTGCAGGCTGGGGGGAGCGACGCCATGCTGACGTCTGCTCTGGGCGAGTACGCGACGGTTGCGGAAGTGTCAAACGTTTCCTTCCCAGACGCACTGGCACTGCTCTCAAACACGACGAAAGCTTACGGTGAACAATCACCCGATGCCTCTCACCGCGTCGTCTAAGGCATTGTTCAGCTCGGTGTTGGCGTTTAGCGCCTGGATCTTCGTGTGCATCTCGTTATCGTACTTCCCACTGACGGTCGTGGTGGATACGTGGTGAAAGAGATGGAGGAGAACCACGACTCGAAGCACCAGCAGCTCGTGTCTGGCGTCTCGCTGACTGCGTTTTGGCTCGCCAACTACCTCTGAGACCTCATGCAGTACCTGGCGCCGTACGTCGCGGTCCTTATCCTGATCCAGGCTTTCGATATCTCGGCGGTGACTGGAAGTGCTGACTGCGCAGGGGCGCACGTCCGAGACGTTCCCGGCCGTGATCGTGTTGTTCGTCCTCTTTGGCTTGTGCGTCTGCCCGTTCACGTACTGCCCGTCGTTCCTGTTCAAGGAGCACGCGTCGTTGCAGACGGTTCACGCTGACGATCAACTTCCTGCGGGGTGTCGTCCTCATGGTCGTGTCGTACATTCTCGATGTCGTTGACTCAACCAAGTCAGTTAACTTCCTGCGGGGTGTCGTCCTCGTGGTCGTGTCGTACTGTAACAGGCCCACGAAGGCTACAGCCGGTGACGCGTGCTGCAGCAACGACAGCGGCACGTGCTCAGGCAGAAGGAGCGGACGGGCGAAGGAGAGCGGCTGGCGTTGAAGTTCCGCGCTCGGTGGATACGGAGACGGATACGGCGAGCACGCGTTGGGCGAGGTTGGGCGACGGTTGGACGAACTAGGCGAGGGTGGGATGACTGAGAGCTGGCTGGGCGAACCGGTTGATGAGTGTGCGGCTGGCCGGGCGGTGGGTTCGGACGGGCGGCTGAGGCGGTGGGCGGATGGACGATTGAACTCGGAGTTTTGCGCTGGAGAGCACACATCGATCTCACTCGGAGTTTTGCGCTGGAGTGCACACATCGATCTCACTCGGAGATTTGCGGCGAAGGGCGCAAGACTCCAAAAAGCGCGGTACTGGAGAGTGCCTAGACGAACGGAACGGAGCACGGAGCGTGGGCGACGACTGCGGTGAACGGCGAGCACGGACTGGAGGACCAGCGGAAGTGACCGGCACGGGACGTCAGCGAACGATCCGAGTTCCTGTAAGGCTGCGGCGAGGACTGACGCCCGAGGCGTGGTTCGAGTGGCTAGTGGGTGTCGGCTGTAAGCTTCATCGGGACCCAGGACGGTTAGCGTATCCCGAACCACAGGAGTAGGAAGCGAGTAGTGCATTGATTGGGCGGACGAACGATGAATAAAGTAGGAGCGGCTACCCTCCGGCGCGGGGGTCAACGATTGACACCGTCGGCCAACGGAACTTGGACACGCAATCGGTGCTGTCGACCAAACCTCGGCGCGCAGAGGATAAGAAGACACGTTGCAGTACATTCTCGATGTCGTTGACTCAACCAAGTCAGTCAACTCGGCGCTCAAGTTCTTGTGGGGATTGTCTCCACTGTTCGACTCGGGCAACGGTCTGCTGTCTCTGGTGCTCTACGAGGTTGGTGTGCTGAAGAACAGCAGCACGGACGAGAAGAAGATATGACAGCCATGAAGATGTTGACAGGCGACGCCACCCCCCCGACGTGCGGTTCAGCAACTTTCTTGCCTTCAGTAGTGCTTGACCTTGAGTCTCTTGTAAGAGGCAAATTGAAGACTGAGATTGATGATAGGTTATGAAAGCTCCTATTCTCCTGCTACGAGTGGTTCTCCTTGTGGAGCTCCGATGCAACGGACGGCTGCAACGGACGGGTTCATACAACGGACGAACTCATGCAGCGGACGAACTCATGCAGCGGACGTACTCATGCAACGGACGATGGCGTTGGAATAAAGCCATCTCCGTCACGCTTCCTCCCTTGGAAGGGCCGTGGCGCGTGTAGCGGGAAGGGTGTCGATGTAGTGACTAATCAGCTCCTTGACTTGTGACAGGTTGTCAACTGGTTCCCATGACGAACCAAGTGATGTTTCAAGCCACTTCACCTTGAAGTGACGAACCAAGTGATGTGTCAAGCCACTTCACCTTGAAGTGACAAACGCCCTTACCTCGACGGTGGTTAACAATGGAGTGCACCAAGTGCCCTTCAGAGCCATCTGATGTTAAAGCTGATCGGATGCGGGTTACTCGAGACGGGTCGTCGCCGCGGTGATAGGATCGCAGTCTTGACACGTGATACTCGGGGTGAAGTCGAAGCCCGGGTGGTAGGGTGAGCTTGTAAGTGTCGGGACTTGTCAATTCGGTGATCTTGTAGGGACCAATGAACCGTGAAGCAAATTTTCGCTTGCCGTCCGTAACCAAATGGGCGAGATCGAGGTTCTTGGTGTTCAATAAAACTTGTTCCCCGACTTGAAATGCGCGTTGTGGTTTGTTGCGATCATATGAAGCGTGCCAACGCTCCTGAGCAGCAGCCATGGCATCCTGAGCTTCTGCCAAAATTGCCTTTTGATGAGTGACAAATTTTGAAGCGCGGGTCTGGCGGGAAGTTGAGACGACACAATCCGAAAAAAAGGATTAGATTACGCAACTCGGCTACATCCGGCACACTCAATCGGCGAGGTGCATCAAGGCGGACCTGGAAGAATAAAAGTCCATCGTCAATGGAAAAATGACGAAGGCGTCGCGAATTAGAATCCTGATCCGCAGCCAGATCCTTCCTAATCGGACCGAATAGCGGGTCTTGCGCGTAGTTCTTTCGGCACATGTCCAGTATATCGACAGGTTGCGATGCCTGGTGCACGAAAAGACTTGTTTCATCGGGATCGGCAGCTGGAGAGGTTAACTGGTGGAGCAGTTCTGACAGACTTATAGCACGACTGGTGCCGTCTGACCAGTCTGGACGTCTCGACACGCTGTCCGCAATGATATTGGTACTGCCGGCGACCCATTTGAAGCGTGGCTGAAATAAAGCAAGCTCATTGAGCCACCGTGCTAGTCGCTGCGAGCACGCCTGCTGTTGGAGTAAAGACTCGATCGTACGGTGATCCATATTCAGGTTAAATGGCTTATCCAGCAGGTAAACCTTCCACGTTCTCATAGCATGGAGAGCTGCTAGAAGTTCCTTTTCACGTATCGGATAGATTAGCTCTGCTCGAGACAGCTTTCGTCCATCATACGCGATTATTCGCTCTGAACCCTGATCGTCATACTGGAACAAATATCCTCCGACAGTGAAGTCGGAGGCGTCTACACTCACGTGAAAGGGCTTCTCGAAATTGGCGTGAGCTAGAGTGGGTGTAGATGACAGCTTTTCTTTGAGAGCTTCGAATGCAGACATCTGCTCAGCTGAGAGTACGATTTTGTCCTTTGGTCGTTTGTTCTTGACGAGTTCTGTGAGTACTGCGACGTGCTCAGCGAATCCAGCGCAGAATCGGCTGACGTAAACGCAGGTACCAATAAACGACTGCAACTCGTGCTTGGTTGCTGGCACTGGTCAGCCTCGAATGACTGCAACTTTGCCGGGATCGATTCGAACACCATTTACTCCAACGACGTCGCCGAGACAGGGTATTTCGTGAGCGCAAAAAACGCATTTCTCGATTTTGACGTACAGTTGTTGTTCTGCACAGCGTGTCAGCACCTTCCTCAGCGCTATCATGTGCTCTTCCACGGAGTCTGACGGCGTCAAAATGAACAGGTCGTCGAAACATGTCCGGCAGAAGGCATCATAGTCCTTGAATATTGATTGAACTAGCCTGTTGAAGCAAGATAGGCTGCTCGAGATGCCCATAGGCGTCACCAGGTATTCAAACAGTCCATCGGGTGTGGAAAAAGCGGTGTATGGAATTGAATCCTACCGCAATTTCACTTGAAAGAAGCCCCAAAGCAGATCCATTGCTGAGAACATGCGTCCACGAGCCATTGCACGTAAGATTTCGTCCTTCCGGGGTATTGGGTTTGCCGGGACGCGAACTTTAGCGTTTATTTCACGATAATTGTGAACAATTCGCCATTCCCCGCTCGCCTTCCGCACACAAAAGGTCGGTGCGCAATAGGGAGAAGACGACGGCCGAAATAACGTGGCCTTCAGCATTTCACGTGTCCACTGCAGGATTGCCTCGCGCTGCTCCTTTGAAAAGGGAAATTGTTTTCGGTGAACAGGAGCCGAGTCTGAAACCTCAATACTGGCGTCCGTATTGTTTTGCCGAGATGGAGGGACTGAGGGGAGCTCCGAGCGAAAAACAGTATTGCGAAACTCAAGCAGGAGTGGGTACACCGGTGTACCCTCCAGTGATTTCCAAGCTGCCGCTGCCTGGGGCGTCATTGTAGTTTCATCCGACGAATTAAGCACAAGTAGAATTCATTGTCGGTAGCTTTGAGGAGCTTTTGAAGATCACGAGGTCGGACTAAACGGGTGCAACCCACGTCAGACTGATGCCCACAAGTATAGTAGTGACGCAGTTCTGCCTTAGCACGTTGCTTCGGAGACAGTCGCGGGTTGCGACATCGCCGCCCGCCCACCTCCACTGCTGGCTGGACATCCGGCCTTGGCTGCATAGTTTTGGCCGTCCAGTTGATTATGGGGTTCACCTCTTCGAGCCACGGCATGCCTAACATGACGTCGCACGATTCTGGAATATTCATCACGAATGCTCCAGTTGTGTAAATTGAGAAATCAGGTAAATTATAGAGAAAGATGTCACTCGCCGGGGAATGACAGCTTGTTTTCCGCCACCAAGGCGAATGTTCAGCGGTCGGGAATGGTCGTCAGTAGCCAGCCCAACACGCGCGGCAAACTGCGGGCACACTGCATTGAAGGATGCACCGCTGTCAATGAACGCAGACATGGACTGGTTTTCAACGAATCCAGCCTGCTGGAGGTGACCATGTGGAGAGGATTTCTGGCGCATCAAGACGACGTCGTCGGTATCGTAGTTGACGGTCTGTTGACTGCCAGAGGCTTGACGCTGTACTGCTGCATGGTCGACAGGAGCAGCGGCCTTCTCGGTGGGGCGCCAGCCCGCCGAGCTTCCTAGGTTTTTGGCGCACCAGTGTCCGTACTAGTCGAAACAAGCTTCGGTGCGCCCGCCGCCGAAGCTTGTTTCGACTTGGGTGCCTCACGAGCGTCTTCGAAGCGCTGAGCGTGATCAATAGTGTCCTTCAGAGTGAGGGGACAGTTTTGAGAAACATAAGAGCTTGTTTCAGCGCGTAGGTTCTGCTGATAGAACCAGCGCTTCACTATCTCGGGTATGGAGATGGAGGACATTGACAGAAGCTGCATGAACTTGGTGCTGTACTCCTGCTGTACTCCTGCTGCGTTCCAGTGACTTGCGGGTCGTGCATTTTCGTCAACGACTTGAACTCGTAATCACTGTCACGATACCTGGCCTTGATTTACTGTTTGAACAGCGGCCATGTACGGGGATTGTTGCCCATCGCGTGCTTGAATTCACGGTACCAGGCCATTACATCTACGCCCAGAAATGGGACAACCATGTCAAGGAATCGTTGCTGTTCATCTCGTGAGTGTACACAGCGAAGTGCTCCTCTATGTGGAACAGCCACAACTCCAGATCGTCCTCGGCGCGCCCGTGGAACTTTGGCGGGTTAGCCTTCTGTTTCTGGCGGTTAGCGCGCGATTGCATCTCGTACATCTCCTGCTGGAACCTTGCCTGCTGCGCTATGAAGGCGTGCATCTGCTGCTGGCTGGTGGCGATAGCCTGTTGCTGTAGCGAGAACATGCTCACTAGGCTAGCCAACATCTGGGCCGTTTCACCAGGCGTAGCTGGGGCCGGTCCAGGCTGAGGAGCAGGCGGAGCTGGCCCAGCTGGCATTGTGGAGCCCGCTTCCGTGCTTGTTTGCTGAGGCGGCACCTCATGGTACTGCTGCTGTTCGGACATGGCTCCAGGATCTATGTATCCCCCCGTTCCAGAGACTTCAGAAGTGTCCGTGAAGTCCATACGTGGAGCTTGGTAAGGTCGTAGGTTGGGTGATTCGTCTTCGGTTTGCCGAGCGGTCTTCCTTGAGCTCATAAACCCTGGACGAGTCGATTCCTACTCAAGCGAGTTGGTACGGTGTTACCTCGAAGGTTGTTGCAAAGCCTTCGACTCTAATTTCGAAATTGTCTTGCCTTCAGTAGTGCTTGACCTTGATTCTCTTGTAAAAGGCAAATTGAAGACTGAGATTGATGATAGATTATGAAAGCTCCTATTCTCCTGCTACGAGTGGTTCTCCTTGTGGAGCTCCGATGCAACGGACGGCTGCAACGGACGGGTTCATACAACGGACGAACTCATGCAGCGGACGAACTCATGCAGCGGACGTACTCATGCAGCGGACATACTCATGCAACGGACGATGGCGTTGGAATAAAGCCATCTCCGTCACAGCAACACTCGAAGGGTTTGACATCTTCTCGCAGCAGATTGGAGTGCGCCGTCAGATCGGCTACTGCCCGCAGTTCGACGCCCTGTTCGAGCGCATGACTGTGCGTGAGCACCTGGAGCTGTTTGCCACGATCAAGGGCGTGCCTCGATCGGACGTGGGAGCTCTTGTGGCGGAGAAGATTCACCAGTTGAACCTGGCGGACTTTGAGAACAAACTGGCCGGTAGTCTCAGCGGCGGCAAGAAGCGCAAGCTGTCGGTCGCCATCGCGTTGATTGCCAGCCGCCGATCGTCTTCTTGGACGAGCCGCCGACCGGCATGGACCCGGTGTCTAGACGATTCATGTGGGACGTCATCGCTGGCATCTCCACAACATGGAGAAGCACGAGGATCTGTGCTCACGCGTGGGTATCATGGTCGACGGCTGTCTTCGCTGCTATGGAAGTGTGCAGCACTTCAAGTCTCGGTTCGGCGACGGCCTTGTCTTCGACGCGAAGCTCGACCCTCCGACTGCTGATGAGCTCGAGTATCTCCTTCAGCACGTGATCGGTGACGGAAACACCGTCGTGACCCCGACAGAGTTGGAAGACAAATGCCGCGCGTTCGGCAGCGTCGAGCTTGCTCAGCGCGTCATGGTATCGTATCCGACCGGGTGCAGTCTCGCAGCGGCCATCGAGCGCGCTGAGGCCTTCTGCTCCTGGTGCGTTGAGGAGACCCGCTTCAACGCTCTAAAGGACTTCCTTCTCCAGGCTCTCGGCGCTGATGGCGTTGTTGTCCTGGAGCGTCAGAACGACTTTTGTCACTTTAAGGTGCGTGGCGAGGTCAAGTTGTCCAAGATGCTCGCGCTGGTGGAGGACGCGAAGCCCACGATGCGCATCCGAGAGTACAGCGTCTCGTAAACGACGCTGGAGCAGATCTTGAACTCGTTCGCGAGTCAGCAGGAGGAGGAACAGGGCGCCGTTCGTGGTGTATATCAAGGTCCCTAAGACTGATCGAAAACGCAAGCATCTTACTTCGTACTAGTACTCTGGTAACGCTACTACCCTTGCAGCCTCTACGTCTACTTTGCACTCAATTGATTGCTCTTCACAGGGTCAATGCCTAGTTTCGCAAGCGTTCATAACTCAAAGGAAGACGTCTCCTGCGAGCCTCATCCACCAAGAAGCTCTCGGCTCGGCTGTAGATGCGTGAGATCGATTCGTCCCACACAGCAGTTCCCGCGTCCAAGCTGGAGGGCGATCGGAATCTGTGTGCCGTTGGTAAACCTTCGTCGTGCCTTGTCACGTAAAATAAACTCTGCACGAGTGTCTTGCTGTCACCTGAAGGCGTCACGCCTTCCTCCCGAAGTTCGACCACACACGTTAATACGGCGTGGAGACCAACAGCCCCCACCAAATCGGAGCGTTTGGGCTCCATGACGGCTTGGTAGATGAAGACGATCCGGTTGCCTTCCACATACTTCCTTACGACTTTCTGCACTTGTACACCCGTGATGTAGGTGCTACCGGAGTATGCCGCGAAGAAGCTGGCGGTCGAAGTAGTTTTGTTGTCCTCGGAGTTCTCGGAATGGGACTGAACGGTTGCTTTAAAGCCGTCAACGCACTGTAAACCCTGCAGCTCCAGCTCGTTTAGAGCGTTCCACACGGCGTTTTCTGTCATGCGGATGCCAAACGGCAGCATGCGGCGCTCCGTGAGCTCAAACTGTACACCGTTGATGCTGTTCATGACGTGGCGCTTACGTCCAGGACACGGAACATTGTGCATACCCTTTTCAGCGAATAATGTCTGCACCCTCGAGTAGAGGCCATCGACGTCAGCCAGCATTTGGTCGAAAGCTCGCTTGGTAAATTGCTCTCCAATCTGCTGCTGCCCCTTGTGGCGCTTCCAGCCCAGCATATTTTCTAGCATCTGTGAAGGTAGCAAAGGTTAGTTGGTCCTCTTCACCCTTCCTCAAGGTATTGAAGGGCTAAAATCATACCTCAATCTTGGTGCGGCGCTTCAACACTCTTCGCAGGCTTTTGGCCTCCTGCAACTGCATTTCAAGCATCTCGCGAAGCTTTGAGTTTTCTTGTTGCGTCTCCTGGCGCCGCTCCAGCTGCCTCGCTGCGACTTGTTCCCAGAGCAGAGATCGCTGCGGCATCGAGTTCTTGTCTGCCTGTCGCTGGGCATCGATGGTGGAATCTTCTTCACCTGGTCCTCTGGCCTTGAGTGCTTGCAATTGAGCTGACAACTCGTCTACCTCGCCCCGAAGATGGTCTATCTTTTGCTTCGTGGAGATCCTCTTTGATCGTTTAGGTATGGCATTGCAGACTTCTGGGGCCTTTACGGGAGGAGCTAGATCATCGCACCCAGTCAAGTGGCAGAAGCCCACACCAACGGCGTTTAGAGGAGGGGCACTGGGCAGCTCGGCTCCGTTTGTCATTTCCGAGATGCCGAGCCAAAGCTCGTCGGAGAGACAGGCATCCAAAAAGCTGGGCGTGTCTTGCCATTCGTGCTCCACATCGCCCAGTAGAGCGTCTTCATCTGTGTCGATGTCGGGTATCTCCAAGGAGTGAGCGCGCGTGACACTGCTCATTTTTTTCTTGCTGGGGGGCTCCTGCGAGGCTTCGACGGGGGCTGCAGCTTCGACTGGAGATGCAATTGAGCTGCACGACGCGTGGTAGTGCGAGGAGGAGGCGTAGTCTGCCATCATTGCGGTTGTGCGTCAAATGTTGTTGTGTGGTGCAGCGGATGTCTGATCAGGCCTGCAGCATCATTTTAATACATGTATTATATAAGCTGACAGCTGAAGTTGGTGCAGTGGATTTTTGGTACAAGAGTGATCGACCTTGCCACTTGCAAATCACTATGCAAGACGCCATGATGGAAATGTCATAGACATGACTCACTGCCGCTTTAGTGGCTGGCTGAGTGGCAAACCAACGTCGAAGTTATTTAACCTCAAGTGCTGTGGTATCGTACGTACATGCACTGAAGCATCCAAAAACCAAGCGGTGCTCTGACCCGTGGGTGTTGACACCGAAAACTGCAATGAACCAGGTGACAGTGCCTCAGACGCAGCTAAGTAGTTTTTTTTATAGTCCCAGGAGAACTTCTCGCCACGCACTCATCTTTAGTGCTTAATTCGAAACCTGTTTGTTCAAACTGGTGATTACGCCAGGTTTGCAAAATCCAGCGGGTCGGAAGGAGTCCGCCTCGAAGAAACCAAATGTAGTCAACCGATGGACTTTGACCCCTATTATACGAAGCGACGATTTTAATCGTAACAGGAAAACGGAGTCGCACAATGATCGACTTCGACTCTCAAGGCAACGACCACGTGGTGTCCATACAAGGACCACAGCTGTCCCGCGTGTCGTGAACAGGCCGGTCATGAAGCTTATTGCCATTCGTTTTCTACCAATCTGAACACTGACGCCCAGTGGATTTGGATGGCCGGTGTACATATCGCGAGGCAATTCTGTCCATGGTTGTCCACGGATGATAGCACCGCGCAGTGCGTCGACGCTGTACGCCAAGGCGATAATCGGCCCGAGTCTGACAAATATCCAGCAAGGCATCTCGCGTGCGTGCGGTTCTTGGCGGGTTCCCTCCAAGCACGATCCACGATCCACTTGAGGCAACCTCAGCAAAGACTGCACGTTCACGGCCAATGTGAGTGCAAGTGGCGAAGCCTCTCGTCGCGTCTATCTAGTGGCTTTAATCCGACAACAATTACCGACGAAGTGGCTACTAAACGACGTGCGTGTGAATCGAACTGCCAACACGCAGAGTTGAAGCCTATTCAACACAACCTCCGGGTCGGCTCGAATGGATCTTAGGAACGACGAGAGGATGCTTGCGCGACATTTTCCTCGGCGCAGATGGTCTCTCGAGTGTCGTGAGCGTGTCGACCAAGAAGCTTACTACCAGCACCGCAAGGGGTTTTCTACCAATCAAACGCTTAGTGTGTTTACATTTTCGACTCAACCACGAGTTTATGGCATGCACCGAAAGGTCATCGGATGGTAAGACTCCCCCGTCACGCAATACTACATGTACAAGGTACATGTATCGATAAGCAAACCCAAGCCGCTTACAGCTCCAGCATCGTACGCGTTGAACATCTCAATGCGTTTGCATCACTCAGCTCAGCTCATTCGACAACTTGACATCTAGTGCACACTTCAACCGCAAAACAATCTCTGAGCCCACCGAAAAGCAAACCAAACACGAGAGCGAGTCCACATCGATGACTCTCCAGGAGAAGCTCATGCAGTCCTCCAGCGAGAGCTTGGCGAAGCAACGCACGTCGTGGACCTTCATGCGCGCGCTGCTGTGGAAGAACTGGCTTATCAAGAACCGCCAGCCAGTCGCAACCGCGTGCGAGATTTTGGTCCCCACCTTCTTCATCTTGCTACTCGGAGCTCTCAAGCTGATCACAAAGACTGTCGATGTACCAGCCGGATGGAGCGACGACGCCGACAACTCCGCCGGCACCAGCTACAACCTGTTCCAGCCGACGGGACAGAGCATCGAGTGGGTGGACGTCGACCTGCCCAAGTTCGCGCTGCACGAGTCCACCATGACCGGCCTCATGCTGAAGCTCGGACGCCAAGCTGTTGACGACGGTCTGCGGCTGGAAGAGCTGTCGGCCTCGGACGTGGCTGCGTGCCGAACAGGAGTGGCGGCTGGAGGACTGGACGACACGAACACGTCGTCGTCTTTTAGCGTACCGAGTGAGTGCGGCGACAAGGTCGTGCCGTACAAGATCGGCATCGCTCCGGACAACGCCTTCACTCGCAGCTACTTCGCTGAGGCCATGGACATGTGGTACCCTCGCGTGGATCTGCTGAATTCGACGAGTGCGTCGCTCACGATTCCATCGTTCAAGGAAAGCATCCAATTCTTCGACTCGAACGACGCACTAACGGAATACGTGAAAAGCGACAGCTACGGCGACAACCTCGACAACCCGCGAATTTACGCCGCGATCGTGTTCGACTCGGCTCCATCGGGAGACGACATCGGCTCCTTCGGATCCATCGAGTACTCGCTGCGCCTGAACTCGACGAAGGGTGATGGCGCCAATTCTGTCGGTCGCGTGCCGACCACGGACGGCTCACTCGTCGACATCGAGTTGTTCCAGAAGGACATCGCGACGGATTACTACTCTGTCTACACTGTGACGGGCTTCATGACGCTGCAGACACTAGTGACCCGTTTCGTGACTTGCATGCCCGAGTGGATCTCAGCTAACCAGTCGACCACGGGCATCTGCCAGCGTCCGCAGACAACTGCAGTCGCTTCAACTGAGCTTGACAGCACGCTCCTCGACGTCTTGAACCAAGATGGATTGATCCAGGAAGCGCTCGGTGCTCTTGGCACGACGAACTTGTCGAGTGTCTTGGCTGGTCTGTCCAACACTACAAAGGAATCCCTGCTAACGCCTCTGCGCCAGGCCCCTCAGTCCATCTTGGGCGCCACCGTGGCCCCGTATCCTGTCGATAATTACACCAGCTCACCGTTCTACGCGGGCGTGGCCAGTGTCTTCTCGATCGTCTTCATCATGGCGTACCTGTTCACGATCTCGCGCATCCTCGTGGTGCTTATCCAAGAGAAGGAACTGCGTCTGCGTGAGTTCATGAAGATCCTCGGTGTTACCGAGAAAACGATCATCTTGACGTGGTACATGACGTACGCGGCTATCATGTTTGTCGGCGCCCTGGTGCAATCAATCGCTGGTCTAGCAGGATTGTTTCCGAATAGCTCGTTGATCGTCACGTTCCTCTTCTTCTTCCTGTTTGGACTGAGCGTACTGGCGTTGGCATTCATGATCAGCACGCTCTTCAGCAAGGCTCGCGTCGGAGCGTTCGTGGGTATGGTGGCGTTCTTCGCCATGTACGCGATTTCCCAAGGCTTTTCAAAGGGCACTGCGGAGGGTATGAAGCAGATTGGCTCTTTGCTCTCGCCCGTGGCCCTCTCGCTCGGTGTGAATGTGCTTGCTAACGCCGAGGAGATAGGCGAAGGCGTACAGTTCTCGACCATGAGTACTCTCAGCGACAACTATCGTCTTAGCACAGCGCTGATGATGCTTGCAGTTGATACACTGCTATACACTCTTCTCGGGTTGTACTTTGAGAAGGTGATGCCGAAGGAATACGGCACGTCGCTCAAATGGTACTTCCCAGTGTCGCCGTCGTACTGGCGGGGCCGAAAGCAGCGACAGGCAACAATCGAGGCTCCTGCGAACGCTCTGCTGGATAACGTCTCGTTGAATTTGAGCCCGGACTTCGAACCGGTCAGCGCCGATCTGCGGGAGCAAGAACAGCGCGGTGAAGCACTCACGGTAAAGCGACTTCGCAAGGTTTTCCCGGTTCCGGGTGGTGAGAAGACTGCTGTCAAGGGACTCGATATCACCATGTACAAGGACCAGATCACGTGTCTGCTCGGCCACAACGGCGCCGGCAAGACCACGCTGATCTCCATGCTCACGGGTATGACTGCGCCTTCGAGTGGAAACGCCACGTACCGGGGCTTATCGATCAACGAGGACATGGACGAGATGCGCCAGTCGCTCGGTATTTGTTTCCAGCACGACGTCCTGTTCCCGGAGCTGTCAGTCCAGGAACACCTCCAGTTCTTCGGACAGATCAAGGGCTACAAGAACGAGGAGCTGCAGACTGTCGTGGACAGACAGATCCGTGAGGTCGGCTTGACCGAGAAGCGCAACTCGAGGCCGAGCGATCTGTCCGGTGGAATGAAGCGGAAGCTGTCGGTGGCCGTGTCGCTGCTGGGCGACAGCTCGCTGGTGTTCCTCGATGAACCGACCTCCGGCATGGACCCGTACAGCCGTCGCAGCACATGGGAAATCCTGCTGAACAATCGCAACGATCGTGTCATGGTGCTGACAACGCACTTCATGGACGAGGCCGACATCCTGGGTGACCGCATTGCTATCATGGCGGAAGGCGAGATGCGTTGCTGCGGTTCGTCCCTGTTCCTCAAGAACCGCTTCGGTGCGGGGTACAACCTGACTCTGGTGAAGGACGACGCCAAGTGCGACGACGACGCCGTGGCTGCGTTCGTGAAGTCGTACGTGCCGTCAGCCCAGTTGCTGAGCAATGTTGGCAGCGAGATCGCGTTCCAGCTGCCTCTGCACAGCTCGTCGAGCTTTGCCACGATGTTCGCTGAGATGGATAATCAGTTGCAGACGCTGGGTCTCCTGTCGTACGGTGTGTCAGTGACGACGCTGGAGGAGGTGTTCATCAAGGTGGCGGAGCTGGCCGACGAGAACAACCAACACACGCTAGGTAACCATGCGGCGCGAGCGGACTCATCGGACTCGGGTGAGAACTACCAGCCGTGCGATGAGATCATCACCACGGAGTCCATCTTTCAGAGGCACTTGCGCGCGCTGCTACTCAAGCGTTTCCGGTACGCCAAGCGCGACAAGAAAGCGATCATCTATGTTGCTGCACTGCCGGTTCTACTTATTGCGGCTGGCCTGGGTATTCTCAAGGCCAGCTCAGCCATTAGTGACGATCCCCTCAAGGCTTTGACGACTGATGCGTACTCCGGCAGTGCAACCCCAACGCCGTTCTTCTGCCAGACTGGAGCTGGGGCTGGAGAATGGTGCAGCGACGTGATGGGTTCCCCTTACTACTCCGGTGCTGACGCACAAATGCTCTCGATCCCTGATCCGGCGTTCGACTCCAACTCCCCCACCGTCTTCGGGTTCACTTACACGGACCCGACGATCAACGCAAGCGGGGCGACGGGTTACAGTGTGGCCATGGGTCAACATGCGTACGAACGTGGTTACGGCAAGGGAGCCGATCTTGTGGAGGGCCAGTATGGTGGCTACTTGGTGTACGGCGACAGCGACCAGAACTTGTTCGGCTACAACGTCTTCACGAACACGACGGCTTCGCACTCGTCGGCCATCTTCAAGACATTAATGGACCAAGCAGTATACCGCTTCTTCGCGTCTAACACTTCCCAGGACTCGGCAGGCTCGACGGTCGACTTGAAGGTGAATAGCTACCCGCTGCCGTACACAGCAGCAGCGAAGGCAGTGCTGAACTCCAACTCCTCATTCACCGCGGCTCTCTTCATCTGTATCGCGTTTACGTTTCTGCCGGCGTCCATTGTGGTCTTCCTCGTCAAGGAGAAGCAGGCGGAGCACAACTCCAAGCACCAGCAGCTCGTCTCGGGGGTGTCTCTGCCTGCGTTCTGGCTGTCGAACTACATATGGGACTTCATCATGTACGCTATCCCTGGTTTGTGCGCGCTGATCCTCATCTACGTCTTCAAGATTTCTGCACTGACGGGTCAGGACTGTGATAGCTGCTCGTCTGCTACGTTCCCGTCGGTGATTCTGCTGTTCATCTTGTTCGGACTCGCCATCTGCCCGTTTACGTACTGCCTGTCGTTCCTGTTCAAGGAGCACGCGTCGGCGCAGACGTACACGATTGTGCTCAACTTCATGATCGGCACGGTGTTGATGATCACGTCATTTATCCTGGACATGTTCGGCTCGACTTCCGACGTCAACTCGGTTCTGAAATTCTTGTGGCGATTCTCTCCGCTGTTCAACCTCGGAAGCGCGCTTCTGAGCATGGTGACGGCTGATGTCGACAGCATCCAGTACAGCGAAAATGGCAAGACGAGTCCGTTCAGTGGAGACGTCATGGGCTGGGAGCTGCTGTACCTTGCGCTCACAGCTGTCGGCTACATGAGTCTGGCGGTATATCTCGACTACGCCAAAACTTTCGCAAAAACCAAGGAGGACGCCCACGATCACGAAAACTTTGATGAGAACCACGAGATCGATGAGGACGTCCAGAAGGAAGCTGACCGTGTTGCTAGAGGTGAGGCGGACGATGAGGCCGTGAAGCTCGTCGGACTTCGCAAGGTCTACCCTGGAGGCAAAGTGGCTGTTCGCAACCTCTCGTTCGGCTTGAAGCGTGGCGAATGCTTCGGTTTCCTCGGAATCAACGGTGCCGGCAAGACCACCACTATGAAGATGTTGACGGGCGATGTTCAGCCGACGCATGGCACAGCCACACTCGGAGGCTTCGACATCCTGTCGCAGCAGATCGAGGTTCGCCGCCAGATCGGCTACTGCCCGCAGTTCGACGCTTTGTTCGACCTGCTCACTGTGCGCGAGCACCTGGAGCTGTTCGGCGCTATCAAGGGTATCCCCGAGTCGTCGCTGGACCGCGTCGTCATGGAGAAGATCCAGCAGCTAAACCTCGGCGACTTCGAGCACAAGCTGGCTGGTAGTCTCAGTGGTGGCAACAAACGCAAGCTGTCGGTGGCCATCGCCATGATCGGCAACCCGGCCATCATCTTCCTCGACGAACCCTCCACCGGTATGGATCCCGTATCTCGACGATTCATGTGGGACGTCATCGCCGACATTTCCACCCGTGGTAAGGAATCAACGATCGTGCTGACGACGCACAGTATGGAGGAGTGTGAGGCACTGTGCTCAAGTGTTGGCATTATGGTCGGAGGTCGTCTCCGCTGCTTGGGCAGTGTGCAGCACCTCAAGTCTCGGTTCGGCGACGGTCTCGTGTTCGACGTTAAGCTGGACATGCCTGGTGCCGACGAGCTTGAGTACCTGGTGCAGCACATTTTCGGCGACGGGAGCGAGTTCGTCACCCCTGTCGAGCTGGAAGACAAGTGCCGTACGTTCGGTAAGGCTGCTCTTGCTGCGCGTATCACGGCGTCACACCCTACGGGTTACAGCCTCGCAGCCGCCATGGAGCGCGATGGCTTCATCCGCGCCGAGGCCTTCTGCTCATGGTGTGTGGAGGAAACGCGCTTCGATGAGCTGAACAACTACCTTGTGGGGTCCTTCGGTGCGGGTCAGGTGGTAGTGATGGAGCGCCAGAACGACTTCGCTCGCTTCAAGGTGCGCAGTCGCAACAACGAGGTGAAGCTGTCCAAGATGTTCGCGCTGGTGGAAGACGTGAAGACAAATATGCACATCCGCGAGTACAGCGTTTCGCAGACGACGCTGGAGCAGATCTTCAACTCGTTCGCGAGTCAGCAGGAGGAGGAGCAGGGGGCAGTTCGCGGCGTCTTCCAGCAGGCATAAGTGCAGGTGTGAGGAAAATAGGAGTAAATAAATCGCACCTTCCATTGATAACACCTGACTGGGTTTAACCAACTTCATGCCATGCAGCCATCGCATGCAGATACAGTACTTACGTTTCATTGATCACACTCGGAGACTGTGGTTTAACTTCCCCCGTCGCATCGTCATTTTCCAGACCTTCAGCAATGTTGTGTCATTTCCGACGCGAAAACAAACGAAGTGACCCCAGGAGAAAGCGCAAATGCTCACTGAATTTCTTGCAGCTTGGCGTTAAGCAGGTCCCAACGAAAGCGTCTGGTGCTTGAGACGTCTCGGAACGCACTAAGAACGCTGGTTGGACTCAAGACAATCACGTGGATTGCGTACACGTCCGCAAAAGGGTTCCCCACGTCGGTCATTGACGAGAGCTGTCTTGCCAGGATATTGTTCAGGCCGGGAGATCTCTCTCCTACCATCAACGCCTTTGCTTCACTCGACGAAAGAGATAGCCACTTCCCGTTCTCTTTTGCGAGGTAAAGCTTCATATCACTGGCATTGACTTTCGAGAAGTCGTCTGGCATCTGGGTTTTGATCGCCTTCTTTAGGTCTTCAATCCGCATTATTGTGTCGAGATTTATTCCAAATGGACGACTACCAGGGATGATGCAGCGAAGCATGGGATTCAGTGCAATCAAATGTATCGTGTTCTCCTCCGACACGCTTTCGAAAATATCCTTCACGCGGCTGCTTGACATCATCTGCCACACCAGCAAGTCTCGCACTCGTGCGGTGTCTCCAACCTCCAAAAGATTCATGTCTTCCGAGTCGCTAGAAAGCCATTCACTACCTCGCTTCGCGAGGTAGAGCCAAATTGACTCGGCAGCCACGGCTCCGAAGCAGTCTGGTCTCTCCGCGTGCAGCAATCTCTTCATGTCGCCCACAGTCTCGACCAAACTCACGTCAATCTCGAACGGGCTGAATCCCGGAACAATGCATCGAATCATGTGATGCTGGGGTTTCGATTGTGGCACCTCCAGCACCCTTTTATCGTCAATAGAAAGCTGGCTCAGTGCCGCCGTCACACCACTCGTGCTGCATCTCATCTTCAGGATACTGACTATATTGCGTTTGCCGCGTACAGCAGCTTGCTCCATCGCCTCCAAGACAGTGTTATCGCTGCACTCCTGGTACAAACACTTCACCACATCCCACCGATCCATATCAGCCGCCAGCTTGAACGCCTTGCAGACGTTGCTTGAGTTTTTGTAGCACATGTCAGCCAGCAGCTTGATCGCAGTCCAATTGAGATGTGTAGTTGCTCCCACGATCGCCTTCTCAGCGTCGTAGCATCTGCACCTCCGATAGAGTAGATCCAGCAGCGTGCGTCCATCATCCTTGTCAACCAATTCCAGCGCCTGCAGGTACCCCTGCCTCTGCAGTTTCTCACAAAGCAGCTTCGCTGTATCCCATCGGCATTGCAGCGCAACCAGCTTTAACGCGGCCACCAAGTACTTCTCCCCACATCTAGGATAGATCATCTCGACCATGTCCCACTTCGCCTTTTCGATCGCAGAGATTAGTGCGGCGCCTATTTCCTTTGACTCGGGGTCGCAATGCTTGAACAAGACGGCGACAACCTCCCAGCGTCCTTCCTCCGCCGCGCCCTCCAACGAACGCGCCACGTCTTTTTCGCCGCATTCTCTCCAGATGAGCTCCACCACCTCCCGCTCTCCCATCTTCGCCGCAGTCTTCAGCGCTTCGCCCAAGGCGTCGCAACCCGGCTGGCACTTCTTGTATAAAACCTCGACAACTCGCCATGTTCCCTTCCGCGCCGCGTATTTAAGCGCCTTCTCGATGGCGAAGTCGCTGCAGTCGGTCGCCAGCAGCTCCGCCGCCTCGCTTTCCCCCTGCTCGGCCGCTCGCTTCAGCGCTTCGTTCGGTACGATGGACCCGGGGGCGAGTTTCTTATTGGTTACGAGCCACTTGATGGTAGTATAGTGGCCGCCATCTAGTGCGGCTTGCATGGCCCCCGTGGAGCACGGCTTGGACTTGAACCGCTCGAGGACGCCCAGACAGCCGTGACGCGCCGCGCCGTTCAGTGTGGGCGGCGTCAGGTACGCATTAACGGCCTCGTGGACGTGCACGACCCCCTTGAAGTCGGCTGGGAGGGATACTTGGACGCACGTGAGCCCCATGGCGCAAAATGCAGAATGAAGATCCTTTTGCGAAGGGGGGAAACCAGGGGTTGCACTTGAGCATACAAAAACAAAGTTGGTTTTAGAGTATGGTGGTTGGTCGACAAGTTGAAGTTGCTGATGCCATGTCTGAATCCGTCGTTGAGGCGTTCTCTTCAGTGCCAAGTGTCGGTCTACGTTGCTGCGGCCGTTGTAGAACGCTGCGGCCGTTGTAGAACGTGAGCGTGATGGAACCGTCTATCTTCGCCCCTGATGGATTCATGAGCATAGCCTCACAAAAGTGAAGAACAGGACTTGTCCCCTACGAATCGCTTCGCTCCAATAGTTGCATGCCGTGGCCTCGCCCAAGGGTTTATGACGCACCCTGTTCGTTGTCATACACTTATCGACGTATCAAGAAGATACGGCGGGCTAGAATGGACGATAGGGCAGTTCGTGAAAGGATTGCTGCGAGATGTAATTACCTATGCCTACCGAGATCAGCATCGTGAGGTAGCACCCACTTGCTCCTTCGAATACTCGTGGTAATCACAGTACAAGCTCCAGACAAAATCACATGCTGGACAAGGACGGGTGGCCTGCTCACTTAAGCACTTTAGCCGTGGCCGTGCACAACAAACTCCGATGAGTGTCACTGTCCCTTGCCTTGTCGTGACGTGAATACGAAATCAGCCGCCACATCTGCTAAAGGCAAAATCAACTGGAACATTATTTCCCCAGCGCTTGGTCGATGGTGCTCGCGTCCTGGTTGTGGCGCTTGAGGCAAGCCTTGTCCATCAGCCGATTTTCCACTTGTTCGTAAATGCGCGATATTGATTCATCCCACACAGCGATGGCAACATTCAAATTGACAGACAGTCGCATTAGATGGCCCGCTGTCAAGCCCTCATCGTGTCTTCTGGCGCTGAAATGGCTTTGGATGAGTGTAGTTTCATCGCTTGTTCCTCCGTGTTGAATGGCAAGCAGCAACGTTGACGTCGCGTGCACACCGACATGCTCACCCAAGTTGTACAGCTTCGGCTCCATGAGTACCCGGTAAATAAATACAGTCCGGGAGTCTCCATCGTATCGACGCACAACTTTTCGTACCTTGACACCAGTGGTTTGAGCTTTCGCTTGTGCCGCAAAGAAGCTGATCATGACTGTATCGATGTCTCCCTCCGAGTTCTGCGTACAAAACTGAACGTCTGCCCTGAACCCCTTAACACTCCGTAGCCCTTCCAACTCCAGTTGCCCAATGAACTCCACACTGCGTCCTTCACCATCTCCACACTAAACGGCACGGCCTCGCGCTGCGTCAACTCGAAGCACACTCCATTGAGCGCTGCGTTGTCCGTGCGGCGCTTCCGACCCGGACACGGAATGGTGTCCATGCCCTTCTCCACGAAGAGCGCGTCCATCTTGCCGTAAAGTACATCGACGTCGAGCAGCATCCGCTCGAACACGCGCTCGTCCTCCTTCGTCGAGACAGCGAGTGGCCGCGCCTCCTGCTGCGGCTTCTGCTGCTCTCCGCCCAGCATCTTCTGCAGTCTCTGGAGACACCAAAACAGAGCGCAGAGTCGTAAAAATCAGCACACAGCTAGGTCACCCCCGGACTTTGGCCGGCCGAACCTGAATCTTCGTCCGTCGCTTCAGAATCCGGCGCAGACTCTTGGCCTCCTCGATCTGGAGCTTCGCCATTTCCCGCAGCTTGCCGTTCTCGCTCTCGGAACTCCGACGTCGCTCCAGCTGCCGAGCGGCGACTTGGTGCCAGAATTCGGCGCGGCGAGAGCGAGCGGGCGGTTTGGGCTGCGGCCGGTCGGTCCCGAGCGCGTGGAGCTGCGCGGACAGTTGGCGGACCTCGTCCTGTAGCCTGTCGATCTGCTGCTTGGGCGTGGGACGACGCGCGTTGCTGGCCGCGGCGGTGGGTTGCGGTGCAGCAACTGCAGCGGGTGCATCAACGGGCCCCAGCAGGTCGCCCCAGAGCTCCTCGGCCACGAAGACGTCCAGGAAGTCCTGCGTGGCCTGGAACTCGGCGGCGTCAGCCATCAGTCGCGAAATTGACTCTGAACTCTGTATTTTTTAAAAGTGTCAAACCAAGTTTTTACAAAAACATGTTTTCCTTGCCAAAACCTTACAAGAGCGATACTGGTACTCCTGGAACGACACAGTCTTTCCAGGGGTACCAGTATAACTCTCCAAAACCTAAGAAACAAAAACATGTTTTCCTTGCCAAAACCTTACAGACTGTGTCGTTCCAGAAGTACCAGTATAGCTCTCCACTCTCACCAATGCTGCTGTTGTTCGCGGCTGCGCATCGCAGTCGACGACGAGTGTATCCACAACAGTGATAACTTGGCGTTGCTGCAGTTACCCTAAAAGGCCCGTACTACGTCTGCAGTCAGCCCCAGCCTGGCCGATAGACAGCAGTAGTGAAGAGCAGCACCTTACACAGTGGGGTTTTTTTCTTAGCTTTATTTTACAAGGAGAATAGGTTTAAGCGTTTCTAATGCGATGATAGAGGTTTCATCGACGCAACCTCTCGACCAGCTGAGAGCTCGAGCAGGCACCCAACGCTTCAGGAGTGTTCGTAGACAGGTTTAACCGCTTTCTAATGCCCAGGTGCTGGTTTCATCGACGCGGCTGCTGGATCAGGGTAGAGCGGAAGGAGCAGCTGAAGCGTCCGCACAACCTCCCACCATTGGTTGGAATCACGTGAGGTAACTAGGGTTCATCACACCTTTTCCCCCTGCTTAAGTACGATTGAAGCTTTTTCTCCCTTCCTTCTCTCTCATTCGAGAATCTGCCGCCGCGAAGAAAGATCGTGCTGCTGAACTGCGCGATTGTCGAAGATGGGAGCGTGATCTCTATCATCATTGAGGACTGGAAGACGGTGGCTCTCCTGAAGAAGGCGATCAAGGACGAGAAGCCTGACACGATCAAGGGTGAAGCAGACAAGCTGCAGCTCATCCTGGCGAAGAAAGACGAGGGCCGTGGCCCGTGGCTGACGGAGGAAGCAGTGAAGAATGGTGTGAGTGACACGCATGGCCTGAAGCTGTTGGACGTTGCGGGAGCACCACTCAACCTTGTTGGTTTGTCGAAGAAGGACGTGCGGTTCCAAGTCACGAAGGAACATGTTATGGCTAAAACGACCCCTGTTCACGTGCTGGCGGTGGTTCCGGAGGGTGCAGTTGGTTCAGCGAGCGAGGCCTCCAAGTTGGATCAACTCAGCGAAAAGGTCGACAAACTGAACGACAAACTAGACAAAACTGTGCTTGGAAAACGCAAGGTTTGCCACTCGAGCGCGAGTTCGAGTCTTTTGGACGATTTGCATGTTCGGGTGCGAGCTTCCCGCGCGGTTCCATTCAAGACTGAGAACCGTGTTGAACCGTTCACGTGGGGATACATAGTCGATGAACGTGGTCAGAGAATCAAGCTCACGGAGGAACAGCAACGTGAACGATATCGCGAGTACGTGGAAGCCAACATCGGTGATGCGCTCGCGAAGAACAAGCTGTGCGTGTACGGTGTGGAAAAAGGGGAAGGTGGGATAGACATTCTTTCGACTGACGTACCAGGGCACAACATTAAACTTGCTGGGCGCACGGGCATGATCATACTGAGTGATCAGGTCTTGAAGAACCCGCTCGAATTGAAAATGCTGCCTGACGTGAGATTGATTATCGAAGTGAAGCAACAGGTGGAGCCACGCTCCATTTCTCAGGCTGTGTCAGAACTGATAGCACTGGATATTATGGCTGCTGAACCTGCGATGGCACTCTTGACCGACTTTAAGAAGCATTGGCAGTTTTTTTGGGTCGCCGACCCGACTAACAACGAAGGTACCATCGAATCGGTGACTATTTGTGATCCAAGCGAGGCGTTTGTGGTGATTAGGACTCTACTCGACCAGTCCCAAAGTGCTGGTGTTGGCGCAGAGATTGGCCTTCCGTGCCTTCAAGAACCTATCAAGAGACTGAAGATTTCTGGGGTCCTGGCCTCTATCGGAGAGGGTGGCGGTACTAGTATTCGCGAGAGTATCGAACGATACTATGACATCGCCAGTATGTTAGGTCCCCACATTGAGATGGCGCGTGCTGTGGCTCGGCAGGTCACTCGATCTATTCCCACGTTGAGTTATTTCAGCTGATTCTCGCTTCGGCATGCTGCACTAATAAAGTGTTTTTCTTTTATCCTGAATTGTTTTTTTTTATCCTAACAAATATAAAGTTATTAATATACAAAGATGACGTACTCTCCCGAGCAAACAAAGAGCGCATCAAGGCAGCGCAGAAGCGCTACTACCAGCGCACACGCGAAGCTCGTCTATCCTATCAAAAGTGGTATGACGATAAGAATAGGGACCAAATTCGAGCACGCAAGCAGAAGCCGAAAAGCGAACTTAACTCTGAAAACGAACTTAACTAATTAATTAGTTTTTTTCTCACATAAAAAGTCAAGCCATATATAGGCGGGCACCTACACACCTGAATTAATTAATTAAAATTCAAAAACTTTCTATGGGACCATGATATAAAGTCAATCCTGATACAACATCCAATAATTATAAAGTCATTC
>JAGDFM010000393.1:0-37472 GCA_019155715.1 Phytophthora pseudosyringae
GTGCGTCCAGGCGATCTTTCTCGGGTGAAAGGAATCCACTGCGCAGTTGGGTAGCAACTGTACTTCGAGCATTCGGACGAGCGGACGGCGATGCTTCTCGGCCTCGATACTGTGGCTTTGTGAGCAGGTCGGCCATTTCTTCCATTGCTGCCTGCTTCCTTGCAATAAAAGACTCGTGACGGCGCTCAACGACGTCGAGAGTGTTGTTTTCATACCTACTTGCTTGGTTGTCATCGACGGTCACAGCTTTCTGTGGCAAGCTCGCTTCTTCCTTGACTCCTGTTTTGGCACAGGCATCTTCAATTTTAACGAGAGCAGGTGGATTTCGAGCTGCAGCAATGCTCAGTCTCCGCTTCGACAAGCTGGGCATCTTTATTGGTGGAGCTTGAGATGTGCTCTTATCCACGTCAATGTTCAGATTTCTTCGACTCTGTCGGAACACGCGTTGAAGACGCCGTACTGCTCTGCCGTACAGTTCCACGCGAACTTCTTCGATCGTCTGAACAACAGATTTCTGAAGGAGCTGTACAAAGCGCTCATCGTAAGGGGTACTGAGCTCAGTGAGTGAAACTAACGGGGGTACGTGGCGATTCGCGGTGCGTGCACGTTTGTACTCGGTCACGCACTTGTTGTCTTCCCCCAACGATTGGAAGCAGCGGCCGAGGTTATAATGAATGGCGGCCAGCACTTGAGACTGCTTTGCAAAGTTCAAAGCGATCGCGTAATACTCCAACGCAAGGGCATAGTCTTCGTGATGGAAACATTTTTCAGCCAGGGAGCTCCACAGATCGAAGTACTCTTCATCTTTGAGGGTAGCGTCTTGCTGCATACTTTTTAGCTTTAAAACGGAAGCAAGACTTTGGGCTGCGGAGACATAGTCCCCACTGGCTTGCTGGCATTGCATTAGCATCAAGCCATAATCCGCGTCATCATAGACAGCAAAGTGCGGCATTGCATTTGCTGACGGCAAAACGGGAACCCCCGTTGGCGCTGCGTGGTGCGGAAGACTTTCATGGAGGGTGACGATTTTGTTCATACAGTCGATTGCATCCACGTAGAGTTTGAGACGATGAAGCACTTGGAACTGGAGAAACAGCAAGTTCGGTCGGACCTTATCACAGAAACTCACAAACTGTGAGAACAGTTCGTGAAAAATATCGCGCGTTTTCTCCAGGTTACCATCGCCTTTGTGCCAGAAAAGAACAATTGAATAGCGCAGAAGCAACATCGGATCTGCCAAGCTCTCGATGTACGCAAACGCGCTCGTAAATGCTCGAAGACTCTTACTCAGATGAAACCTCGCGACGGGCAGATACTTCCGATGGCGCATGAAGATATCCAGGTGTGCTGAGCCCAGCCAGAACCAATATTCTCGCGTCCCTGTTGCATTCTTGTGCAACAAAGCTGCCTGCTCTAGGAGTAAAATCGCCGGCATGCTTGTTCCTGGCCACCGAGCATATCGAAGCCCAAGCTTAAGTAAATTCTCCTCGTTGCGTGGGTCCGCCATGACGAGCTCTTCCAGCTGCAGACACCCAACCTTCTCGATGATGTTTTTACCATTTTTAATCCAATTGCCCCACTTCTTGTGGTAGTTTGTCCCGCTTTGAACGACTTTGGAATGCTGGAACGATTGTTGCTTGGATGCCTCTTGGAGGTTGCTATTGGGACGTAGTGTTGGAGCAGGACTCTGTTCAGCGGGCACTTCAGCCGCAGTCTTGGAAGAAGCTGGTGAGGTTCGACCGGACACTGCGTTGTTTTGGTCGATCATACTCACAGCGTGAAGAAAATCATCCTTTTTCATATAGGCAGATGTGCGTCGCCGCTCGAGCTTGAGCTTTGGCTGGTCCACCACCTGCGCATCGGGCACTTGTACAACAGTACTTCTTCGTCTTGAGCCCAATCCTTTTGACGTTGTCTTGGCTTGCACAGTGCTGCTTGTCGACCCCGACTTCTTTCTTGGACTCGACGACTTTTTCCGGGAAACTCGGCTTGGCTTCTCGAGGTCTGGAAGGGCCTCAACTGGAAACTCTGGCTCAGCAGAGGGTGTTGCTATGATATTGTTCGCTTCAATTGGAGTGAAGTCAGGCGTGCGGGGTTGCTCCATTCGCCCCACCTCGGTGTCCGAAGCGATTATCTGATGTGCGTCGGCTGTTTCTGCGTTCGCATCTTCCATCGCTCTCTCGTGGTCTTGATCTGGATCAACTTCTTTGGGAGACGTTTTATCTTCAGGGTCAGGATTCACAGCTACGTACTCTTCACAAGGCAAAGATTTCTTGGCAGGCTGGGTAGAACTTTCATCTGGAACGCGTACGTCAGCATCAAGGGGGAGTACACTGAGCTTACTTCCACAATGATCTCGATCATCTGTCAATCGAGTTTTATCTCCGACCGATGCAAGAGACGACCGCGTACTCGCACTATCTAGTTCTGTGTGATTGACCGGGGATTCCATATCTTCCGCTCTATGAGTGTCAGGATCTCCAACAGAAGTGGGTTCCCCTTCGTGTTCAGTTTCCTCGACACAAACTACTCTCGTTTCATCAACGCCATCGTCAATAAGCTCTAAGGTATCATTAGCAGCGGTGCTTTCGTCGACCACGATTTCTGCATTATCATTGATATCAAAAGAAGAACAATCCCCGGAGTCGGGCATGTCTTCACGTTTACTCGGGTCCACATCGTTCTGGTCGAGTTGGTCGTTGTTGTTTGCGTGTAGTGGGTTGCTGCTAGCACCTTCCAACGTGCCTCCATCTTCTTTAGTTTGTGGAGTGTTGCCATACATTTGAGTGTTCTTGTCGGGTATGATAGTTTCGACCACGTCTACCAGCTCACCCGATTCTTTTTGCGTGGCAAGTCCGTTATCCTCGATGCTCGAGGGTTGTGGCGTTGCACCATCAGACAATGCCTCAACCCCACCTTCCCTTGCCGAACTTTGCTGCATTTCATGTTTCGTGTCCTCTGATGGGGTTTCCGCATCCAATTCAGCTGCCTCGCTGAAAAGTTGACCATCCACTTTCTCGGGTAACAGTACGGGGAGACTCGTTTCTTCCCAACACCCTTGCCGGGCTGTACGAGGGGGGATAATATCTTGCAGAGAAGGTGAGGAGGGTAAAGGCTCGTCAGAAGCATTTTGTTGCTGCTCCTGTGCTTCTACATCGATCACCGTGCCAATGACCGGCAAATGAATGGTCTCACTAGTCCGCATGCCATCCTTAATCACTTGAAAACTTAATGTGTCGGACTCGTCCACGCTCTCCTCGCTCACATGCATATCAAGCTCCTCACCCTTCTCAGGAAGCAACTCGTTTGGAGGATAAAGTACGACTTCGGGGTCTGGAACAGGAGGAGAGAGCTCATGTTCCTGGTCAACGTCACCTTCCGTAGTAGCATTCGGAATAACTTGTGGTTCTGGAGGTGCCAGAAATTCTGGAACGGGTGGCCTCGGACTTGCACTCGGAAGTGGGGCTAAACGTACGATTCCTTCGGAGCCCACAGAGTTTGACCGAGGCCTGAATATGCTCTGCATTTGCTCCTCCACTTGTGGAAATTTTGGCGAGGAAACATCCTCGGTTGAGTCGTGCCGGACCAAGTGATCATCAGGTTGCTTTGGAAAAGGTTCAGCAATTGCCGCGGGTAAAATGGGGCTAAGTGACTCCAAGCTAGACTGATCTGGTCTAGTCGACTTTGATCGAGGCCGCGGACTGTTTTTCACGACCAGATCTTTCAGCTGTGGCTCATCCGCGTTAGCAGTCTCTGTTAGATCTTGAACAATAGACGCAGCACTCCCGGGATCATCATTAGCGGGCTTGTCAGCTTTTGGACTTCGAAGAAGTGGTGACGAATGCGATGCAGTAAGAGCGGCTGAGAAGAGGCTTGGCGAAGTAGATGCCCTGTTAGACCTTCTCTCAGAAACGAGCGTTGAAGTGCTCGTGCTCAGTGGTAAGGATCCCACCGTATTCACCAACATAACACGGCGCGCGGTGTTCAACAACGCATCCAGTTTACATGGCGGGGTTTGGCAACTTGGTCGTTCGTCTGTGATCTCAATCCCCATTCCAGGAATGTCATCCTGCCACTGATCTTTGCTCAACACGCTTCGGTGTGAGTCCAAAGTTCGTCGGCGTAGAAATTGCTCCGGTTCTGACGTGTCCGAATGGGATAAATTCTTCAAGCCATACGCGTTGCCAACACTCGACCGAGGAGCAGACAATGCTCTGAGCTGGGAAACGGGCTTGTCAGCGCTACTCCCGGTGGTCATCGAAATCCGTCTAGCGAGATCTGGGTCTGCATCTTGATCTGCTTCCTCGATCACTGCTGAATAGGATCCTCGAGCTTGTAAAGAGTGCAGTCTTGTAGAGGCAGGGGCTTCTTGTGCAGCATGAGCGGTCAGAATTCGTTGGTGACGCCCCTTTTGCCGACGCTCTTCAAGATCCTTGTGCTTTGTCTTGCGTTCCGGCAGCGCTCTTTTCACCGGTGACAACCCTGGAGCTAAAGCGTACAGTTGAGCTGGTATCGGTGTATCATTCTCGAAAAGCGACGGGTGGTCGGATTCTTCGTAGTTCGTTTCCAGCTCTGCTTTCCACATCGTCGTGGAGTCGGAGACTGCCATTCGATGCAAGAGACTTGCTTCACTGCCTTTGCGATCAATCTTCGACACCGACTCCACCTCGCTCCCAGCGCTTTCATCGTCCCCGCTCAAGTCAGGATCAGCACGTCGCATTGCTTGTGCGACGGCTTCCGTCGTACGCTTTGACGTTTTCTGCACACGAACTGCACGTTGATCCTGACGCTTCGAGGGTAGATGCGGGTTCCTTTGCTTATGCGGCGGGGTGCTGACGGGTAAAACACGAGTTTTCTTCTCAACTTGGGGCTCAGGCTCCCGACACACGAGTTTACCGACGTCTCTCTGTCGATTTCCGATGATGTTGATGTGCGCGAGAATTCCGTTCGCCATAGCCTCCGAAGTGATCTCTTCGCTCGCTGCAGCTTCGACGGGGTAGGCTGCTCGGTACAGATATTCCGCCTTTTGCCGCGTCACAAATAGCGAATACTCGTTTTCCACGTCATCTCGAGCTGCTACCCGGAACCCGCTCGCCCTGGTAGAGCTTGGTAGCGTTGACGGTGTGGAAGGCGCTGAACGAACAGGTGACGAAGGTGTCCCCGTTGCTTTCGTTGGCGCCGCATTCTGCACCTCGAAGAGCTCAATCGTAAACCGCCTCCCAGCGAGCGGGACGTTCTCAACTTGAAGTACGAGCTGATCACGAAGCTGTGAAGAAGATCGCACAAGCGCACCGGAGCTTGCAGCGCTCATTCTTCCCACGCAGGCAACTGAACTACGCGAACTCGTTCGAGATGAAGTTTGATGGCACCCCATGAGCTACTCTCGAAGAACTCAATTTAGCCGGGGAGTATTATTAGGCAACGAGGCTTTGGCATTTTTTGCATTCATGCCACAGCCAAGTGTCTTCCTGACGGGTGAAGCAGTTCACTCAGTACGTACGATGGCGACCCGCGCAATTTTGCTATTGGATGGCTTGAGAGCGCGCAGCAGCAAAACCCAATCTCTCTAAAGCGAGCGTGTCTGTTGCAAGAATGCATTGCGCTGTTCACATCAATTTCAGAGTAACTTTGGATTCATGGATTGTTTGAAGGCCAAACGTGATTCTGTGTGCAAAGCAGCTTTTAATGGCGCATTTATGATTCAGTCACTAGATTATCAGCCCGCTTGCAATGGTTTATCGTGTGGCGTCTTGGAGCGTAGATGGAAGACCTCGGTGAACTCTCTCAGCACCAACTTTAAGCCAGTATGATAGCAAACACGAAGGAAGTCATGACCACCACCGTCACCACCCTTCGACGCTGCGCTGGATGCTTCATCACCGACAGTGTCCGAGCCAGCCGATTTCCTTTCGTTGTTGTCGTCATCTCCCACGGATCCGGCGAAGAACATGACACTTCCAGAGCCAGAGTAACTCGCGGCGAGGTTATCAGGCAAGAGCACCATGATGGTCGTAGGTGCTTCCGTTTCGCTTGTCGAGCTTGCAGCAGATGCAGAGGAGCCCGTGGCAGAAGCAGAACTAGCAGACTCCGTGCTCAACAGGTCCGTAGCGCTTGCAAACGTCGCAGGGCATTAGGGATCTCCACCTCGACCTCCGGTTTCCACCCGAGGCCAATGGCGCAGGTCGATTCCACCATGGCGGCGACGAAAAGAGCGAGGATGAACACGGGCAGATTCATGACTGTTTGTTCTCACTACGGACGATGTGGGTTCTGTGCTCGAGAGGAAATTGAATACTGAGGATGAAAAGGAGGCTAAAGTCTACAGGATAAAGCGGCAACTGCAATGGTGTGGTGTCTAATTCTTTCATTGTGACTAAAGATCTGTCATTGTTGCTGCCGTCTCTTACGCGGTACCCGTGTTCTCCTACATGTACTCATTGTCAATCCATGGATGCTATTTACACAATCGGACTAATAGTTAGCTACTCACCCGACTTAAACTTTTAGGAGGTTCTTAAACGGCTACGGCGTCGATGTGCCGACTGGGGAGTATTTTTGCCGGTTTGTTGGCACTTCACGTTGTTGACGTTCAAAAACTATAGTATTTATACTAGCATCTACTATTATAAAAGCAGAGAGGACCCACACATTTATCAGCAATGTCCAGCGACGAAGGGAGCCCTACATGTTACACATTATCAATCTCTGTCCGACTTTCTCATACATGTACTTGAACGAGAGCTGGATCACGTTGACCTGACGTAAGCCCGTCCGTCAAGATCATCATCACCTCATCAAATGGTGTCGACTCGGATGGATAGGTTGCTCTGCTTGTCGCGAGGGCAGACGATTTGCGATCGGATGACTCGATATGCTTTGAAGAGAGCAATCTTTGATAGCGATAACCCTTTGAAGCTGGTAACGAAGTACGCACGGGGTTTTGTATCAATCAACTGTGTTACCATCGCAACCTGGTTCTCTTTGCAGTCCGATTGAGGGCCATGAACTTTCCCCCAGGAAAAGAGTGGCGTCCATCAACCGGCTAGTCCGCATGTGCCTATCCTGCCTCTATTATAGCGTGTTCGTACGTCTCACTGTTGAATTTGCCGGCTTCGACTCATACAGAACTGTTCACGCAGATACACCTTGAACCCTGTCAACATGGTCCTCATCAAGTCGATGCTTCTCGGCGCTGCTGCCGTCACTGGTCTCGCCGCAGCGTTTCCGATCGAAAGCCAGCAGGAGTCATCTGCTTCCACGCAGCTCAAGGTCATGAGCTTCAACGTCCGCACGTCCATCGCCAACGACAAGTGCCCCAGTGGGTGCTGGGAACAGCGCAAGTGGCGCGCCCAGAAGCTCGTGGAGAACTACCAGCCCGACCTCATCGGCACGCAGGAGAGTGCTCCCGATCAGATCGAGTTCATCACGTCCAACATGTCGTACGCGAGTCTGGGCGAGTGTGCGGGCGAGTGCAAATGGAACGAGCGCAACAGCATTTTCTACAAACCGGAGCGCTGGGAGGTGCTGGAAAACGCGACGTTCGCTCTGGTACGTCTGCGTTCACGATGTTGTCGTAGTGCGGGGTTGTCGGTGTTTATCAGGAAAATGTTCTCTAATAAATTGGTGGTTGGTCGACTGTTGTGTGGTTCGTGAACAGAGCGACACGCCCGAGGTGCTCGGATCCAACACCTGGGGCCTTGAGTATCTACGTGCGGCCGTGATCGCTCGTCTTCGGGACCGTGCTACGAGCCGCGTCGTGTGCATCCTCAACACGCACTATGACATCACCCGCGGTCAGAACCAGTCATCTGAGCTCGTGACGGAGCGCATGAGTGAGTACTGCCAGGACGGTGACGCCGTGTTCATGACGGGCGACCTAAACGCAATCCCGACGACGGCTGCTATCAAGTACCTGGCGAACGAGATGCCACTCAACGGATCGTTCACTCCGATCCCGATGTACGACTCGCTCACGGCTGCAGGTGCTGGCAATGCGACGTGGATCGGCAATGGTTTCGGCAACCATACCTGGGAGCCGTACAAGTTCGACTACATTTTCACTCGTGACGACCCGGAGACGTGTCTACAGAACGCGTCGGTGCTGGTTGATTTGTACGACGGGTTCTCGAGCTCCGACCACGCGGTTCCGATTTCTGAGTTCTGCTTGGGATCGCAGTGCTCCAACTGCATCGAACGTGAAGATGCCAAGCAAGACAGGACCACGCAAGGTGCGCAAGTGCAGCTTGGTTTGTCGGCATCAGTGTAACTTCGCACCTTACAACGACTAAGTACCAAAAGCAACAGCACCTCACACTAAAATGCAAATACAGATTGCAAGAATTATTTGACGCGTCGAAACAAATAACTAGCAACTGCACTTCATTGTCTTCTACGCTATGCGGAGATCTCGTGGTGACCCAGCAGACAGAGTTTGCCATGGAGGTAAAGCCTCCGAACCAAGCAGAGGTTGAGCTTCCGTGTCGTCCCTACTGGCACCGAAGGAGACCACGGAAGTATACGCACCAAGCATCGCGATATTACAGAGCAGTCAGTTTACAACGAGTTGAGTCTGTGGGTCCGTTTTCGCAGCGCCGATATGCCACGCGACTGCCGCAATGATAGCTTGCACACCTTTGTAGACCCCCGTGAAATGGCCGCAAGCCGTCGAGTCTCAGCCAGCAAGCGAGCCCATGTACCAGTATATCCAGACTTGACACAGTGCATCGTTCCAGCCGTAGACTACATAAAGCAGGAATGGAATGAGGAAGGACGGAAAGTCTGCGATGACATCGAAGTTTAGCGAGCTCTCGTACTTCAAATTCAGCGACAACTGCAAATGCCACCCGACAGCTCACGTCGCGTTTGCCAGCAGCGCGAAAAGAATCAGCGACCGTACTCCAACATCTGCCACAGTCGAGGCAACCACCCGTGCTGAGCCTGGACTGCGTGTCTGATGTCGCTTTGTCTTCTTGAAGACTTGAGTGTCGAGAGCCCACCCGACAGCATACGCGGCACCCATCTGAGCGAGCCAGCAGAACGAACTCGCGAGCCCACTCGAGCGCATATTGAACACAGTCACGTTGAAAAAGGAGTGATACGTGTAGAACCAATTGCTGTACGCAAAAAGTGGCAGCAGACACACCACCGTGTGTACCTGTTCCGTTCTTGCGGCAGTTAACTGCCGACGTATCTCCGTCCACCACGGCTTCCTGGGTTCGTTTGCTCGAAAATTGTCGGCAGGTGTTGTGCCGTCCTCTCGAACCACTTGGTCCGAGTCAACGATGCCAAAAGCAGCGAGAAGAACACCAGCGCTCATGAGAATAATAAATACAGCGTACATCATTCCCGACGCGTGCTCTGTTGTCGCAGCTGGAAGCTCTTCACGGGAGAAATTCAGAGCGAAGCTGACGAATCCTCCGGCAGCTGCACCCAAGTTGAAGATGATCCAGAACGTACTGAGGTATGAGCCTTGGTTCTCCGACGTAGCGTAGCTCATGACCATGCGGCCTTGAGCTGTCCACAGAAATCCAGCCGAAAGCCCCAAAGCTGCGCAGGCCGCGTAGTAAACCTCCAGCGATGCATCGATCACTGGTGCTTGGAGATGGTACAGTGCCGCCGCGTAGCAAACGTAGCCTCCGGACCCCAAAATTAAAGCCAACCGGACGTGCCGCACACGTGCCGCCACTAGGAAACTACAGATCGGGCAGTTGCATATCGTGGCAATGTTATCGTGTATCTGCACGATAACATTGCCACGATATGTGCCGGATCAGCCAACCCACTAGTAAAGGAAGTCAGCGCATTGAACAGACCAGGACAACAGAAGCAGATGAGAGACAGCACAAGGGGCTGCACGGACGCATCCGTGAGGCGCTTCATTCTTGATTTCAATTGAGAACGGGCAGATATCTCGTTTCAACCGGAACGAGGCACTTTCCCGGTCCGAGGCAAAACTCGGAGCGAGGAAGGCAATCCACCTGGACAAGCCGTCAAAGCGATTCCCAATTGTGTATAAAGCAACGTTGCAGCTCATCTTAAAGGTACAGTATCCATTGATCGCGAACGTGAAACACTGCTATCCTGAAAGCTGTTTACTCGCACGATAATTAGGCGATGCAGCTCGAACACTTTGTTCCTAGGCAGAATTCAGACAATAGCACGGCGTGGTCCGAGCTGGAGTAGCCTCCAAACGTGTCAACCAAGATCGTGCCGTTGCGAAGGCAAGTGTGGTCGTCGCGGCGTGAGAAAATGTAGTCAAATTTGGCGCCTGCTGGGTAGTTCCCGAAGGAAGATCCGATCCAAGTAGGCCCGCCGGCACCTGCAGCAGTCAACGTGTCGTACATCGGGATCGGTGTGTAGCCCCCATCAATCGGACCCTCCTTGGCGAGGTACTGGACGGCTGAACTCTGAGGGACAGTATTCAGGTCTCCAGTCATGAGCACCGTGTCGTCCGACTGGCAGTGCTGGCTCAATCGTTGAGCGACCAGCACGGACGACTGGGGCTGACCAAGGGTGATGTCGAAGTGCGTGTTCAGCATGCACACGACACGACTGCTGGTCTTATCGCGGAAGCGCGCGATGACTGCGGCACGAAGGTACTGGAGACCCCACGTGTTTGACGGCAGCACGTCGGGAGTATCGCTCTGTTGAGAAAGCAAACGATTAGTTGTGTCTGCAAAACTCAAATGAAACCCTACGCCCATCAACATACCAAAGCAAAGGTGGATGTTTCCAGCAATTCCCAGCGATCCGCTTTGTAGAAAATGCTGTCGCGTTCGTTCCACTGACAATCACCCGCACACTCGCCAGTGCTTGTGTACGAAAGTTGATCCTGGAAAAACTGGATTTGGTCGGGGGCTCCCTCTTGGGTGCCGATGAGATCAGGCTCGTACTTCTCCACGAGTTGCTTGGCGCGCCACTTGCGTTGTTCCCAACACCCACTCGGACACGGGTCGTTGGCAATCGACGTGCGAAGGTTGAAGCTCATGACCTTCAGTTTAGACGCAGTGGCACAGCTTGAGGCCGAGGCACCGTCGACGGTGACAGCGGCAAGAACAGCAGTGAGAAACGTTGCGACGTGCATTGTGGCCGGAGAAACAGGAAACCAAATGTGGGTAGTATGAAGCAAACTTGAGCAAACTTGAGCAAATTTGAAAGTGATCTCGGATGTTGCTTCCAGCACGACTCGCTGCTCCTTGATCTTTTGAACCGTTTTCCAGTGGAAAGCGGTGGTGGAGTCGACCATTTATAGACAAACGCATTCGTGCGCTTGCTTCAGTGTTCGCAGTCAAACGCTTCTGAGAACGCTGAAGCGTGCAAGAAATTCCGACTGGCATGAGATTAAACAACTCACTGGAAATAGCCCTGCAACCAAGAAAGGCAAATTTCATACCTCCGATGAATAAAATGTGTGATCCAATTTCGGACGACGCTGTGGAGAGAAGTCACGTGACCAGGAAAATCACCACGTACCGCCATTCCTGCGCCGACATCTGGCAATATACCGAATAGCCGACCAAGCCACATCGGCTGCGAGCGCAGGCGTATGCTCTCGTTAAGGAAGTTCTCCTGCATGAACGGTCAAGAAGCACCCCCTTATATCAGCTAGGTATTATCAGAGTTGGCTGGGTGGTGGTTCTCTTCTTTCACATTTTCAATACGATTTACTCCTTATCGCTTGTGTGTGTGTATCACACACTACATGCTCCGGAGATGAAATACTGCGTGCAGTTGGTACGAATGATGCCTCAAGAAATAACTATAAAGTAAATACTCTGTATGCCTATGAGCTTTACACCACCGTAAAAATCATTCTACTCGATGTACTATCAACGACTGGTTTTTCGCAAAATGACACCCCTGGCCACCGAAAAAGAGGCCGAAGGTAGAACGAAGGGGTAGGTAATCAACGATGTTTAGAGGTCTCAAACGCTTCGCTGCTGGATTTGCACGTGCTATCAGTGCTCGTGGCGAGTGGTTCGACGTCGAGTTGCTACATGTAATGAGTGGTGACAGAGATATCATCCCAGACCGTGCAAGCTTATCCCTCTAGCTTTCTCATCAGCAGCGTGTGGATGAATCAAGTATTTGCTGGTCTTATCTTCTTCAACAGAATCGCAAACACGCTCATTCATTATAATTTAGAGGAGAAAGTCGGGGTGAGCCCAACTGCTGCTGTTAGAACATCACTCAAGCTAGGATGTTTCTTCCGGGGGCTTTGCTCTCCGTTTCTGGCGCCATCCGCTACAGTAGCGCCGGGTTGCATGCAGTATGTGGCGCATTAATGCAACGTATTCGTGTTCTCTACTGCACTGTAGGCGATCTTTGACAGCCACACTCCATTGTCTGTACTGTTTGAAAACACTGTATTGGGTTCCAAAATAAAAAATAAAAGTTTGACGGTTGGTGCTGCAGAGAATGCGCTGTAGCCCATTCCCTCTCGTACGGAAACATAGCTTGGTATCCATGACCGTGGAACCAGGGGCTACATGTAATAGAACGATCGGGGCTTACAGCAGACGTATTATGCTATTTCAACCTTAAGCTGACGAGGACGAGGACGTCCACCTGGAGCGCGATCGACTGTCATATCACTGCTCTTTGTGTTAGGGGCTGCAGTAGCGCGTCAGCTGCTTCCAGCAGTACATATGCCTCTTTCTTTGTCATTGAAGCCGAGTGCCGCCGTCTTGTATCGGTAACACAGAGAGGGAACTCTTCACCAAGGCAAGTTGTTGATCAGCCAGGCAGCAACAGCCACCTGTGAGGTACTCGAGTATTTGTGAAGTGAGCTCACAGCTCATATTTCTCTTCTTTCCTCCTCTTCCAATATCCTAACTGTCACGAATGTGATGGGCAAACCTCTCCAGGACAGGATAAATTTTACCACGTGGAATCCTCCAGCCTCATCAGCCGTCACGGGACCCACACCTACATCCTCACCGCACCACAGCACCGACCATGGGGATCAGTTCTCCACAGTTCGCAACAGTCATCTATCATCTCGGATTCATTGACGAGCGTTGTCAAATCAGAGTCGGATGCTTGTCAAACCAGTGACAGCGTTCAAAGTCAGCGTTGGCGCCACGCGCGTGGAACTGTCTCGGCTATTTCATTGGTTGATTCGAACTTCGAGGGGCAGGTATTGGGCAAAACTTTATTTGGTGATCCATAGTCCACGATCTCGACCAAATAAGGCCGACAGATGATGAAAAGCCTCGATGAAGCTGGTGAGGAATAATCGCTCGGATGCCATGTAATGTTTGCCGGAGACTATTATTAATAGGGAGGTAAAAGCTGGCTTTACAATGTAATCTTAGAGTCCCCGTATACAAGTCCATGATCATAACGCAATCGACCTTCATTCTTTGCGCAACCTTCGTGCAACTTTCACCGCCCGTCGTGCGTCAGCGGTCTCACTTCCAGATCTGCCTTGCGTCGCCCGCACCATGTCGTTGCTCCACGGCCGCAGCATCTTCCTGCGTGGCGTGCGGCGCCTCGAGGCCGTGCACCGGGCGCCAGCCTCATCTTCGCTGTGGGTGGGTCGCCGTCGCCCCGCGTCGTTCGCGCTGCCCGCGCTGGGCAACGGCGCGCTGAGCTTCTCGACGTCGGCACTGGACGACGACGCGAAGAAGCACAAGAAGAACGATACGCCGCTGCAGCAACAGACGAGGCTCCGGGCGCTGAACGCGCTGAGCGGCATGGGGCTGGACCGACCGCCTGACACGTCCAAGGAGATATTGAGCTTCCTAATGGGCCACCTGTGGCCCAGCGAGGACTCCAAGGAGGCTAAGGAGATCAAGCAGAGGGTGCTCATCTCGGCGGGCCTCGTGGTGGCATCCAAGGCGCTGACCATCCAGGTACCGTTCATCTTCAAGGATCTGGTGAACGGCATGGGCGAGGCCTCCACGGTGCTGGCGGGCTCGCCCGAGATCACAGTGCCGCTGGCCATGGTGCTCGGCTACGGACTGGCGAGGTTCAGCGCCAGCGCATCCTCCGAACTGGCCAACGCCGTGTTCGCGACAGTGGCTCAGAAGACCATCCGCAAGGTGGCTGTGCGCGTGTTCAAGCACTTGCACGCCATGGATCTGAAATTCCACTTGGACCGACAGACGGGCGCACTCTCGCGCATTATTGATCGTGGCTCGCGATCGATTGACTTCGTGCTGCGTGCTATGGCGTTCCGAGTGGTGCCGACGGTGCTGGAGATCGGACTGGTGAGTACCATCATGGCCACGAGCTTTGGACTGCCCTACGCGGGTGTGACGCTAGGAACGCTTACTGCGTACACGGTGTATACGGTGCTGGTGACCCAGTGGCGTGATGAGATTCGTCGTGAGATGAATCGTCTTGAGAATGAGGCTGGCGCGAAAGTCATTGATTCCTTGATGAACTATGAGACCGTCAAGTACTTTAACAACGAAGAACACGAAACCGCGCGCTACGATGAATCGCTCAAGGGATACCAGCAAGCGGCGCTCAAAACGCAGACGTCTCTGGCCGTGCTGAACGCCGGACAGAACGGCATCTTCAGTGTTGGACTTACTGCCATTATGTACATGGCGTGTGAAGGAATCGCTGCTGGTACCCTCACTGTTGGTGACCTGGTGCTTGTAAACGGTTTGCTATTCCAGCTGTCCATCCCGCTGAACTTCATTGGTAGTATTTACCGTGAAGTGCGCCAGTCGGTGACGGACATGGAGGCCATGTTTAAGTTGGGCGCTGTGGCGCCTGTGATCACGAACCCGGACGAGAATCTGAGTCTGACGGGCAGGAAACCTAAATCGATTGAGTTCCGCGACGTAGACTTTGGATACCGCTCGGAGCTTCCTATTCTGCGTAAGACTTCGTTCAAGGTGGACGCGGGCAAGCGTGTTGCTATCGTTGGCACCAGTGGTTCCGGCAAATCGACGGTGCTTCGGTTGCTCTACCGCTTCTACGACCCGCAGAACGGTACCATTCTCATTGACGGAAAGGATATCCGCCAGGTGAGTCTGGACGAGCTGCGTCAGGTGATTGCTATCGTCCCGCAGGACACCGTGTTGTTCAACGACACGATTTTCTACAACATCAACTACGGCCGTCTTGATGCGACACCGGAGGAAGTGATGAACGCTGCCCGCGTCTCGCAGATCCACCGCTCGATCGAGTCGTTCCCGGACGGATACAACACCCGCGTGGGTGAGCGCGGATTGAAGCTCTCCGGTGGCGAGAAGCAGCGTGTGTCGATCGCGCGTGCGATGCTGAAGGACGCGCCAATCCTGCTGTTCGACGAGGCTACGAGCGCCCTTGACTCGGAGACCGAGTCGGAAATCGTGCGCGAGTTCGCGTCAATCGGCGAGAACCGTACATCGCTGATCATTGCTCACCGCCTGTCTACCATCCAGAACGCTGACGAGATCATCGTGTTCGACAAGGGCCATGTGATCCAGCAGGGCTCGCACGAGGAGCTGCTGCGCGACGTGGAGGGCAAGTACGCCGAGATGTGGGCTCGCCAAAACTACCACGTGCTCGACCTGCTCCGCAACGGCGACGACGAGCCGGAAGGCGACAAGGAAAGGTAAATAGAATGGCCGTAGCTGTAGAGATCCATGTGTTCATGTGCAGCGAGCACTTCAGCCTGCAAATACTACGTGGTCCACTCACCTTTGATTCCCTGTCCAAAACGATGCCAATAGTTAAAAATAGCCCTCGCAGCATTTTATTTTTTTAGCTCACTTGGCCGCCATGGACGCGCTGCTGCTGAGTGCGCACCGCCTGAGCAGCAGCTCGAGCTCCAGTTCCTACAGCTCCAGCGACGACGAGCCGCTCAGTCTCAGCCTCAAGCGCCACGGCGCGATGCCCCCGCCGCCGCCTCCCCCTCCGCCGGACTCGCCGCCCCCGCCCGGCATGGTCACGATGGACAACACGATGCCGCCGCCCCCGCCTGGACCGCCTCCGCCCGTCAATACAAAGCGCAAGTCAACGAAGCCGCGACGACCGAAGACCAACACTCCGACCTCCGCCAAGAAACCGGCCAAGAAGGCGACGCCCAACGCTTCAGCCAAGAAGCAGGGGAAGAAGACGCCGACGCCGACGGCGAGCCGCCAGTCGTCTCCAGTCAAGCAGCGACCCGTTGAAGTGTCCACCGCTGAGAGTGAGCAGGAGCAGGAAGAGGAGGAAGACCTGGACGCGTACTCAGACGAGTCCGACGTGTTCGAGGAGGACGTGGAGGCCATTCTGTTCGCTGAAGAGGAGGAAGACCGACGCAAAGGCTACACGGACTGTCTGACGGAGACCCACCTGGACACCGCAGAGTACCCGTACCCGGCGTACCTGGCCAAGCTGTCGACGCTGTTCACGGAGCAAAGCGCCTTCGGGAAGAGCCCCGAGGACTTTATTTATTGCAACAACCTGCTGGTACGTAGCGGACAAGTATCTCGGCTGTGAGGAAGAAACAGTTGGTGTTGATGCTCTTCTCGTTGTGGCAGGTTAATCCGAGCCAGCTCAAGCTACTGGACACGCGGACCGCTGCACTAGAACGGGAGAAGTTGGAGCAAGTGCGAAAAGCTGCAGCGTTGAGGGCGAAGGAGGACAGGCAGAGGAGACGCCGGGAGAGGTGAGCAGGCTTTCAACAATGCAGGAGTGCTTCGACTTGGATTTGTAAAGGATGCAGACAGTAACCCTGGATTCATCGTCTGGTGCTTTACAGATTAATGGAAGCGCTGGAACCACCTGCGAAGAAGCTCAAAATATCAGAAGCCACTCTGAAGACCCTGGAGTCGAAGCCTTTGGCATCTGCGAGCAGCTCGAGAACCGCAAGCAACTCGTCGAGGAAGCGAAGTCGAAAGAAACCGACTCCATCAGCTGCATCTACGACGACGCCAGCCACGCCTGTTTTATCGAATCTTCCCAGTGATGCCTCCACAGGCAGCACCAAGAAGACAAAACCGAAGCCTACGTCTGCACAGACAGCTAAAACTAATGGCAAGGCAAACGGTAAAGCCGCGACTGCTGCAGGTGCAGCTCCGAAGAAGAAGACTACGGCGTCTAGCAGCCGTACCAAGAAGGTCACGGCCGCTTCAACCACCAAGTCTGTATCTGCAACTGCGAAGGTTCCCAAGGCAACCAAGAGAGATCAAGCCAAACCAAAGCCAGGGGTTGCTGCTACCAAGGAGAGCCGAGTACAAGCAGAGATCAAGAAGAACCGCGCCGAAGCGGACGAAGACCCTGGTAACGAGAGCTCCTCGTCCTCTTCGTCGTCTTCGTCCTCTTCTTCGTCGTCTTCCTCCTCCTCGTCCTCTTCGTCTTCAGTGTCATCTCGCTCGACGGTATCTAGTAGCTCATCTGACCCTGGTACGGTAGACGACTAAGAGTCCAAATGGGAAACCGAGCCGAAACAGAACTGTTCGCTTAAATTTACTGCAGGCTACCATCGCGCTCGGTTCTCACAGCTTCTTGACATTACTTTCACCCACTTTCGACACGGCCTTCACCTGCTTCTGCGCCCAGATACTCGCCGACTTGTGGCCCAACTCGAACAGCTCATCCAGCACTTGAATCTCCGGCGGGATCATCGCGAAGCGGGCCAACTGCATGATTGTGTACGGGAACTCGGGGTCGATCGACGGACTGATCTCGTAGTCGTCGCGACGCAGCATGTGCCCGTGGAAGGCACACACCTTGACGTATCCGGGGACTTCCGGCACCAAAGTGAGCAGCCCTCCGTCCACATGGTACTCGCCTCGAAACACCGACGTGCCTCGCTTGGCCAGGTACCACGGGATGTAGCACGAGGCGATGAGCGCGTCGCACAGGTCGTCCGTCGAGTGGAAGTCGTCGGTGAGCACCAGCGCTCGAGCGGGCCACATCTTCTCTGTGGCAATCGTGAGGCGCCGCGCCAGCGTCTCGACGGGCAGGTCGCCGAACTTGGCGTGGAAGACGGCGCGCAGTCGCTCCTCGAGCTTCCAGACGGTGCCGTGGCTGTGGCAGAGTCTGGCCATGGCCTTCGTCTCCTCGTGGATCTCGCGCATGCTCGAGTTGGCGGCCAGACTCAGCGCCGCGATGGCGCCTCCCGAAGCTCCGGCGAACTGGGAGCTGGCCTGGATGTAGCCGGCCTCCTGCAGCCCCAGCGCCACGCCCAAGTGGTACGGGATCAGGAACCCGCAGCCGCTGAAGCTGAAGCTGCGCGCGCTCGGGGCCGCAGCAGCCGAGAAGCTACGCGCGAGGAGACGCATCTTGGTCTGTGCGGCCTGAACACATAAATAGGTCGCTGCTGGGCTATTTTTAGGACTTTGGTATCGACCTGCAGGTCGCTCTGGCTCACTTCGCCATGAAGGTCAAGTTCGCGGTGCTGGGCGACGCGTTCGTGGACGTGGTGGCGGGCACGCTGGCGCCCGAGCAGCTGCCGCAGTGGGGCGGCGACGTGGAGTGCTCGCGGCCCATCCAGCTGCAGCCCGGCGGCTCGGCGCTCAACACGGCCACGCACCTGGCCAACCTCGGCAGCCGCAACCCGCAGCACGAGCTGCACGTGGCGCTGCACACGGCCGTCGGTATGGGCAATTAGTTACCTGTCGTAGATCGTTAGTGTGTGGGTGCAATTATTAATTGGGAATTGACTGGTTATGTTGCTGCTGCAGGCAACGACTCGTTCGCGGACGTGCTGAAGGCGCATTTGGCGGCGCGCAACGTGGTGCTCAGCTCCCCGACGCTGGGGGGCGTCCCCACAGGCGTCTGCATTGTGCTCAGCGGAGCGGTGCGTGGTGATGCCTGTTGCAGTTGGAAGGTGGCATTGGGTTGTGGTTGCTGACGCGTTCCGGTGTCTTTAATCTCGCTGTTGGGCTGTAGACCGACCGCAGCTTCATCACGCACTACGGAGCCGCTCGCAAGTTCAGTGTCGAGGTGAGGCGAGAGTGCAATGGAGAACCAATGTTAATGGTGAACGCTTGCGCTAATGAAATAAATGCTTGCTGCAGCACATTGACGAGAAAATGGTGCTCTCCGCAGACCACCTGCACGTCGGAGGTACAGTGCTCAAGGGACTTCGAGGAGTTCCGTGGTGGCGCTCCGCTGACAGGTATAATTTACTGCTTATGTTGTGCGCAGGGTTTTACAGCTGTGCCAGTCTACGAGCAAAGCTGAGACCGTTGCTGGAGAAAGCGAGAGAGAACGGAATCACCACCTCGCTCGACACCAACTACGACTCGTCGGAGAAATGGGACGACCTCGATGAACTGCTCCCGCTGATCGATGTGTTCTTGCCCAATGAGGTGGAGGCCATGAAGATTTCTCACACGGATTCCGTGGACGCCGCGATGGCGTACTTTACAGAGCGGGTCGATGGAGTGACCGTCATCAAGGTTGGTGCTGGCGGTGCCATAGCTCACTGCTCCAAGACGCAGCAGCAATGGAAGCAAGGAAGTTTCCCTACCACGGTTGTGGATGTTACTGGAGCTGGCGACTCGTTTAACTCTGGGTTCCTCTCCGCGTGGAAGACGAACGGCGGAGACGTGGGTGACGCACTGCGGTGGGGCTGTGGGACAGCTTCACGTACGGTTGCCGCTCTCGGGGCGTGCTCATTCCCCCTCTCACACGACGACGTGCAGAGCGTAGTGGTGGTCGATTAGGCAAATAAGCCGCCTGGTAAGTACTAGTAGGAGACACGCTCACGAAACAACCCAACCTGCATAAATGAAAAATGTTGCAAATCGGTGGCTTAAACCCACCATCATCTGAAGTTGGCATCACTCAGGCAGCTTTACTCTGCTGTTTTCCTTCCTGCTGAGTAGCTTCAGGCAGAGCCTTGGCTAATTTCTCCACGATGTTGACGTCTTCCTGCTCCATCGCTGTTCGAATTTGAGTCTAAAATACCGTGAAAACTTGTCAGACTAATACACAGAAGGTGGATAAAACAGTAAACACTCTTTACCTCGACAACGTTGGAGCACGGGTTGCCATACCACACAATGCTCTTGTTTTTACCGATAATGAACAGTTGCGGCACGGTAGGGAGGTCGCAACGCACGAGATACCTGTATCATTTCGAGAGAGCGTCAGTTTGCGAGAAATACGCCATGCTCATTTCATTGTGGGGCTCACTCTTTGCTCATGAAACCTGTTTCGATGCCGATGCTGAAGGCGAACGCTTTGAGCTCGCGGAAGTTGCTAGCATTTCGTCCTTTGACCTCGTACATCGCCAACTCTTCGCGAGACTCCTGCGTCAGCCCAACAAACTGCACAGCTGCAGAGAATCACATCAGACCACTGGAATATAGTGTAAGTGTGCTGCAGACGCACCTCCGGATGAAATAGCTTCGTGGAGACACGCGAACACCTCCAGGGCTTCACGAGACTTCTTGCACCACGTTCCCTATTGAGTCAATACCACCCGATGAGCACGTTGTGTTGACGCTGTTTTGGAAGCGATGCACATCCCTTGCTTGGGGGATGCGACTTACGAAGAACAGGATGCAGGTGACTTTGTTCAGCTCCAGCTGCACCGGGTCGCCGTGAATGAACTCGACCTTTGTGAGGTCGTGCGCTGTTGAAATAGTGCGCAGATCGACGTCGCAACAGTGAGTTTCCAAAAGCCAAGTTTCGCAAAAGGTTGTACGGATTGGGCTTCAGTTTCAACCTCGTTGCAGCCTTTCGTGTTGCATCAGCCGCTCGTACTTGGCCTTGCGAAGCCCACCGACCATGACGACAACCACGACGGCCAGCACGAACAAGTAGTCCTTCGTCAGCCAGTCATGACCGGTCGACATGGCCGTCAGCCATGCTGCCACACCGCCCACGAGCAGCGCTCGGCCTCCCATGTTATTGATGCAGATCATTTTTACGCGTCGCTTTAGGATCCAATCTGGTGAAAGGGCACTACGAATGACTTTATTCTAACGGATTTTGAGGAAGGCAGAATAGTAGCATGTGTAAACGTTAAACTTTACAGCAATTCGTGTACGCGAAAGTGGAAAGTCGGCAGCAAAAAATGCAGACACCACTGCGCAGTTTCAGCAATCCTGCGGTTAATAATATCAGCCACCAGCTGAGAATTAAGCAATCATGCGAACGGAACCCACTGCTCGTGCTGTTCTGCATCAAAGGTAGATCTGCCCCCCCCCGTTCAGATGCCTTCGTCGGTGCGATTGATTCACGTGGATTCCGGTAGCTTGGCGCGAAAACCAGCTCGCGATCGTGCATGCACGTTTCAGAGGCCGCAAAGAGAGGACGTCGCGTGAACAGCAAGCTTAATCCCCTCTGGACACACTATCAGACGGACGGTGGACTGCCATCCGAGTGTGCGGCGTGCGGCTGCCTTGTGTCGAAGAAGCGTATCGACCCTGCTTGACTGCAAATGTCTGCCTCGCTACAAGCCGGAATCCTTGAAGCGGCTTCAAAGACACAAAAGAGAGCTGCTCGTTCGGTTCCCCGGACCCTTTCGCAAGCTACATCAACGGTCTCAACGGGCAGGCATCCCCGCCCATTTGTCTCCGTCGGGGGCAATAATTTATGCGGCGTGTACCCGGGCTTCCGAACACCCGAGGCGACCGGTGTTCGAGGGTGATGTGTTTTAGTCTGCATTTATTTCGTTTTCAACAACAACTTCTCCGACGGCAAGCCCGCGATTGCTTGGGCTGGCCACACGCCGTTGCGCTACACAAACACGAAGACTCGCATAGAGCAGTGCAGACGCGCCGCTGAATGGGATTGGGCCGAAGTCACCTTTGCGAGCTTGAGTCGAGCACCAGCGTTTTGACTGGAAAACGGTCAGTCGGTCGACTGGTGCAATATGGGTGGGGCTCCGATACGAGGACCCCCCGTGCTGGCGTTGCAGGCCTTAACACCTCGTCGGCGTAGCCTGTGTGGAGCGTGCGTCCAGGACCGCACTAACAAATTAATCCAGCGTCGGTCCAGCCTGCGTTGGCATGGCAGAGAGCTACTGGCCCGAGTCGCTTGTACGCCCGAGGCATGGTGCTTCGCGCCAATAAGAGCGTGTGGGGTCGGGAGACGCCTCGTCGACGGACAGCATCGAGTCTTTGTCGCTCGCAGGCCACCAAGCGGCCTGGTTGTCGACCTTAGTCTCCGCGTATCTTGAACGGCTCGCCAATGCCAATGCATTTCAGGCAACGCGGCATCGATGCGCGCAACAATGGATGAATCGGTCCACGCCAGGGCTGCGGCTGTGCTGTGCCATTCCTAACGCCAGCTACCCTGCGCTTTTAGCGGTACAGCATTTCTTTGACTCGACTAGCCACAGGAGCCTTATTGTCAAAACCCGGCGCTGACCTTCATTATCAAATTCACACCTCCTGCTTAAGACGTCACCCCCTCCTCGCTGCAATGGTCCAAACGGGTCATGCTGTCGCCGTTGCCTTCGCGCTCAATATCGCCGCCGGCGCCGCCACGATTCTGGGCGGCATGGTCGTCTTCAACAAGCGGCTCGTGTATCTCGCCAACCCGCTGAGTCTCGCTGTGGCTCTCAGTGTCTCCGCGGGCGTCATGCTGTTTATTTCGCTCGCTGAGATTTTTGACGAGTCCGTGGACTCGCTGTCCCAAGGGATCAAGACGGACGACATGTCGGAGGACACCGCGTTGGGTCACGGCTGGCTGGCGGCCGCGTGCTGCACCGCCGTCGGCATCGCGCTGATCTACTTGATCGACGTCATCGTGAAAATGATCTCGCCGGAGCACGACCACACGGAGATCGACAACCTGGAGAACTTCCAAAACTCCATGGCGTTCCACGACTCCAAGGAGTCCCAGAGCATTGCAACCCCGGTGGTGGAGCTCGAAAGCCAAACGACTCCGAACGCAAACACCGGCATGTACTTCAAGATGGACGACATGGCCAAGAAGAATCTTCAGCGAATGGGTCTGCTCAGTGCACTGGCGATTGGCATTCACAACGTCCCGGAGGGCATCGCGACGTACGCCGGATCAATCCAGAACTCTTCAGTTGGATTCTCACTTGCCTTCGGCATCGGTCTGCACAACATCCCGGAAGGAATCGCAGTGGCCGCCCGATCTACTTTGCCACGGGGAGCCGCTGGCGTGGCATTATGTGGTGCGTCGTCTCGGCTATTGCGGAGCCGCTGGGCGGGTCATCGCGTGGCTGGCTATCGGTAATGGTATGGACCACATCTCGGAAGGCATTCTCTACGGCCTCGTTTGCGGCATCATGGTTTGTATCTGCGTGAAGGAATTGCTGCCAACTGCCTTCCGCTTCGCGGGCGACAAAACGCATTTCGTTGCGATGGGCATGTTCTTCGGTATGTTTGTCATGATCACCAGTCTCACGCTCTTCGGCTATGCTGGCGCATAAGCGAAAGTGTCAGAGTCTGGGCAACTATATCAACTGTAGGCAATACACCGCCGCTGTTGGAGTTTGCAAACAAAATCAATCATAAAAAATGAGGACAAAGCATGGATGATGTCCCCTCCTTTTGGATTAACTATTTTAATATTTTAATATTTTAATAAGCGTGTAGCCAGATATTGCCAGAGTCAAACGCTGGGGTGCGTACACCGAAAGAAGAGGAAGCATGTCGTTATAGATCTGACATAGCAGGATAGAGATACAGCTCATTCAGCTCGTAGGCTGCGCCTCGTAGGACCATAGCAGAGCTCTACACAAGCATGCTAACCCATCCTAGTGCGTTGCCCCAACACTACACGTTGCCCCACTACTGGGGCAACAGCACGCGTATATAACCGACCACTGTGTCGGTCGGTCGCAACCAAGGGGTCTCGTGCTCTTGAAAACTGGTGCTCGTGCCACGAGCCAATCGCGATACATCAGTTCGGCTGGAGCTTGATTAACTTTCGTCAACGGACCGACAACTACCAAGAAATCACTGCTGCCTGACTCTGCGTCTTCAATCCACACGAACGATTTCCAGTCTTGCCTATCATTTATAGACCGCTGCGACGTGAAGCTCCGAGGCACTTACTGGTTGGGGTCAGCGCTCAGCTCACCAGCAACTGCCTAGCCTGTTCGTCCACGAAGCGTGGCAGAAACGAATACCTCCGACCCAGAAGGTTTCGTGTGCGTTCCAACAAAGCCTCTCACGTTTTGCTTCACGACGACATCTTCATTCTCCATTTTGCGGCATTCGACGGACCACCTTATTCGACTTCACCAGCGTACTCCAGCATCAATAATGGTACAAACCGGTCACGCCGTCGGAGTAGCCTTCGCGCTTAACATTGCTGCCGGTTTCGCCACAGTCCTCGGGGGTATGGTCATCTTCAACAAGCATCTGGTTCATCTCGCGAATCCCGTCAGCTTAGCGGTCGCCCTCAGTATTTCAGCGGGTGTCATGCTGTTCATTTCGTTGGTGGAGATCTTTGGCGAGTCTGTGCATCTGCTGACAGAAGGCTTGAAAACCGAGGACATGTCGGAGGAGACCGCTACGGGGCACGGCTGGCTCAGCGCAACGGCTTGCTTTGCAGCAGGCATTGTACTGATCTACGTCATCGATGTGATCGTGCACAAGATTTCCCCTGAGCACGAGATGACGGAGATCGACAACCTGGAAGCTGTCCGTGAGTCGATGGACCAGTTTGAGAACAGCAAAAGCAGTACCCCGGCTCTCGAATTGGAGCTCCAGACCCCCCACGCGACGCCATACATGAAGATGGATCCGCAGGCTAAGCTTGCGCTGCAACGTATGGGCGTGCTGAGTGCGCTGGCCATTGGTATCCACAACCTGCCGGAAGGTATCGCTACTTATGTCGGTGCCATCCAGAATTCATCGGTCGGTTTCTCGCTCGCTGTTGGCATCGGCCTCCACAACATCCCGGAAGGCATCGCTGTCGCGGCCCCCATCTACTTTGCTACGGGTTCCCGTTGGCGAGGCATCATGTGGTGCGTCATTTCTGCGTGTGCCGAGCCGCTGGGCGGAGTCATCGCGTGGTTGGCTATCGGTGACGGCATGGATCCGGTCTCGGAGGGCATCTTGTTTGGCATCGTGTGTGGCATCATGGTCTGCATCTGCGTGAAGGAGCTCATTCCGACGGCGTACAAGTTCGCAAAGGGCAAAACTCACATCGTTGCGTTTGGTATGTTCGCTGGCATGTTCATCATGGTCTCGAGTCTCACGCTGTTCGGCTACGCCGGTGTGTAAGTGGAGCGAGAAGACCACACGCACTTGTGACGCGCAGGGGATACAAGTGGAACATGCCCAGTTCGGAGTTGATACCCGGGTATCGAATCTGGCGCGCCGCACCCGATTATTTTCCAAGACGAACAGGTAGCTAGGCTGTACAAACGTTGTACTACAGGTGGCGCTTCAAACCTAGTATCAGTCCGAAATGCACTTCCAGCCCCGTTATTGATCTCCTTTGTCTTTGCCCAGCCGCTAGGCATTTTTACTGTTTCAAACTGATCGCAATGTGACGAGGCGTAACGGACACACTTCAAGTACTTAGTATGAAGTAAAAGACGTTTCGCCTATTTCGCTGTTCGTAAGCTGCACTTTGGAGCACCTCAATTACGGGATCAATTTAAAATCATTGGTTTCACGGCACTAAAGCAGGGCAGCTAGTGTATGGGCGAAGGGGAGGTGGTGGCGATAGAATCAAGATTGTATCTCCACGCAGTGAAATATGCTCGCAAAATGGTTGCGGCATTCATTTGTCACACTTCCATAATAGCGCCGTTTTGTCGTACCAAACACGAGAAGACCTCCCTCGTCTTGTTAAGCAAGGCATGGAAAAGGTTGATTCAGGTGTGCATCCGCGCGGGGCTTAGCTGTATACACCCTGGGAGTTGCCGATACGTGTACTCGATAAAGGAATTGTACCACCTCCAGTCTGTGCGGTGAAAATTTGATCCCAGCCTCTGGAAGTCAAGCGCAGAACCAATGCCGTGTCTACAAAGGATGCCGTGTTCAATTCTGTATGCCATATCATCCACCCTCCTTTGTTCCCAAGTGTACACAGGATATTCGCTTCTACTTGAGCCAAGCCTGTAGGCTCTACTGCTGACACTGTTTAACGCCCGCTCTTGCGACGACGGCGATCGATTAGTGCGTCTCCCCTTTGAAGCAGAGGACTGCCTCGACCGCGGGACCTGTTCACAGAGGCGAGCACGACGACTCCAATACGTCGCCATCCAACCTGTCTCGCTCACTTCTTGACCTTCTTCAACTTGCTCTTCTCGCCCTCCAGCTGCAACAAAAGCATAAACAAAACACACACACAAATGTATAAGTTTTACAGCCATCTTCTCCTTCAAGAGACTTTCCGCCCAACTCACCACTTTCTTGACCCGTGACAGCACCTGCGTGTTGGCACTCACGCAGTTCTGCTGCTGATACGGCGGCTTGATCACCACCTCGGCCATCACGCGGATGTTGGCGCCTTCCCACTCACACGGCATCCTGTTAACACGCCAAGAGAGACCTAGTCAGATCGTGTCCCAACTCAACTGCCCCCAACCAGCCGCGTACGTCTTGTTGAGTGCATCAAAGACGGACTGAGCTTCGACGGACACGCCCTGGCCAATGGACGCCAGCGCGCGCTCGGCCAATCCCTTGTTGCGCTGCTCCACGCGCTGCAGCTCCTCGTCGCTGACGACCGGCAGCGTCAGCATCAGCCCGGCGGGGGCAGGCTCCAGAACTTCGACCTTCTGCAGAGCTTCAAGCTGGAAGATGCGCGTCTTGGTCTTGGCTCCATCCTGCTCCTCTGTTGTTCATACAAGTAAAGACGTGGTATCAGCAGGCGACGACAGTGTCAGTGGCTTCGAGGCGAGCGTACCGAGGAGGAGGAAGTGGGCGACGAGGTCCAGCGTGAAGATGACGCCTTCGAAGGTCTCCTGGCCTGTGGTGAGCACGCGCACCTTGGCGCCCACGGCCTTGTGGTCCTGCTGCAGCTCCGCCGGCAGCACGGTCATGGCCATCCTATCACTTGGATCACACTTGGGCTCACTATGGCGCCCCCTCAGCCATCTGCGCCCGCTGATTGGTGCAAATAGAGATGCATTTAGTATCGATAATAGAAGGTTTCGCATACCATTGGGTGAAAATGCAGTCTGCATGAGGGGCGGAGCGTGAGGCGAGCAACACGGTTTGCAGCGTTTCCGGAGGTGCGAACAAGCGAGAATCCAAGCATGGGCGGCGGTCACTATGAAGGTGCGTAGCGGCGATACGAGCCTCTATATACGCGCAAGACATGGAGGAGCATGCTCGCGTGCGTCTTGCGTCTCTGTGGCAGCGATTTCCAGCGCTGTACGCCCCTTGTCGACCGAGAACGAGGTGTTTCTGACACTGCTGTGCCCTCTGCATGTGGACGCGGACGCTGCAGCCCCCCGCGTGCCGACGCGCCAGGAAATGGTGGACGCCAAGTTGCCGCTGCACTACCGCGACACGTGCGCGGGTCTGCTGATCCCGCTGAACGAGTGCCGACGGGCCACGTTCTTCCTCCCGTGGAAGTGCCAGGACCTGCGCCACGCCTACGAGAAGTGCCAGTACGAGGAGTGGAAGACCCGCGTGGAGCTGCTCAAGAACCAGGACTAAGCTTCTACGTTGAGAGGGGAACAGAGCTACACATTGTCAGACGAAAAAGGCGCCTGCAGGTGGAGCTGCGGTGGACGTGACAGCACACGTGAGGGCCGCCGAGGAAACCACGAGTGAATAATGAATACAGGTGCCGCTACTAAGCTCGTGTTTCTCGATGAAGTTTCGTCACGAAGACACAATGGGATCAAGCTGGTCGTATGGCCGACAACGTCAGTTTGTGTCTCGTAGTTGACGCAGTAAAATCTGCTAGAACTCTATCTTGTGCAACTGCGCTGGACGATGCAGACCGGGGGGACTCACAGATACACGAGGCGCGGACTAGGACGATAGAGGCTGTTTATGATGTGGCTGGGGTGCTGCTGTTTTCACGCTCGTCGTCCGCTTGGTTGGCCATTGTTCGCGGCGCGTACTCCTCGTCGCTGCTGCTATCGGTCTCGTCGTCGTACATCTGCTCACCGCGTTCGTAGCGTTCCTGCTGTAAGCGACGCACCTCCGTGAGGTTGAGCTGGTCGCCGCCGAATGGGTCTCCCAACTGCCTAACAAATCTTCCGCCCATCAGAATCATCGTTACGAGAATGAAGCAGCCCGCGATGAACAGTCCTGACGGGTTCTCGGCCTCCTCTTCCAGCATCCGCTGCAGTCGCTTTTGCCATGGCTCAGTTGGCTCCGCCTTGCCTAGTGCATCAGGCACAGATCCATCGAAGCAGTCGACGCCTTCTGCGTCCGCGTCGCTGCCCACGTGGAAGCCCATGTCGACGCAGAAGTCTGCTCCCGACTTGGCGATGGTCTTGAGCGGCGAACACACCAGCGCGTTACCGTAGCAAGGAGCCAACGTCCCGGCGCCTCCGTAGGCGTAATACTCGTCCTTACAGGCGTCGTACCAGTCGTTGCACAGACTCGGGCACACGTTCTTCATCTCCCACGTGCCCATGAGCGGGTGGCACGACGAGCAGGCCATCTCCTCCGTCATCGCCTGGCACTTGCGGCCGAACTTGGCCACCACAGGCTCCCGAATCTTCCTGCTCTCAACAGCATCAACGTCACCAAAGGCACAGTCAGCAGGAGCGCCACCATCGCAATGCCTGCATCTCCCACATCTTCACCTACAGACGGAGAGCGTGCGCGTGCGTGGCATTACAGCAGGTGCTCTTGCGGTACTTGCTGCAAACCTCCATCCCCTTGGTCTGCGTCGACACAGCACGCCAACGTATCACACGATGATTCGATCAGCACAAGCGACACGACCACGAGTAAGCAGCTCCGCCACGTACGCGCTGCATGGGGAGCGTCTCCGCGTCGAACTTGAGCACGCCGGCGGAGCGGCACGTGTTGTCGGGTTTGGTCTTGGGCTCGGCCTGCACGGCGCTCCCCATCAGCAGCACGGCCAGCAGCAGCGTCGCTCTCATCATCTTCAGTCTCGCGATGACGCCGTGATGCCGATCGGCGAATGACACCAGCAAAACAGGCACCAAGCTAAAACGCACCTTGTTTTGGCACGTATCACCTGCGAAATATTATATCGAAACAAACAGTGTTTTCTTAAAGTGGCTCACTAAAAAAAACGTCGAGCTAAAAGATGGCGCAGAGCTTTCGCGATGAGCTGGCCGCGCTGCGGAGCATGTTCCCGACCTGGGACGTCGAGGTGCTGGAGGAGCTGCTGGAGGCGCACCAGGGGAGCTTGGAGAGTACCGTGGACTCGCTTCTGTCCATGGATGTGGTGCCGGGTGATCAAGTGGCGCAGCCTCCGCCCGCGCCAGCGCAAGCTCCGAGGTCTCCGCCGCGTCGTTCGCGCAGTCCGACGGCGGCGGCCTCGTCCTCCCCAAGTGGACACTCACGGATCTGTCGTGTCAAGCTGCCCGACGACTTCCTGCGCCTGCCGACCGACGAGTTCCGCGAACTGTCGGAGCTGGAGGAACGCGACGCCATCCTGGCGCGCATGCTGCAGGACCAGTTCTTCCGGGACGAGGTGCTGTCCAGCGAGGAGTTCTCGTCGCACTTCCACGACCGGTCCGCGAGGCAGAGCCAAGCGTATCCACCCGAGAAGACGGCGGCCGAGATCGCCAGCGAGACGTACACCGTCATGAGCGAGAAGCTCACGTCCATGAGCGAAGGTGACGGGGGTCGGTGGCTGGACTGTTGTGATAGAGTGCGGTCTCATGAGTGCGTCCTGTGTTGGTTGCGGTGTCTACAGTCATGAAGAGCAAGATGCACGAGATGTACATGCGCTTCCAGATGCGCAACGACGCTCCTGCCAGCAGAGACCCCAAGAGGTGAGTGACTGCGCTTGTTTACTCGTGAGGTACTGGTTAACTCACTCACTTGAACATGCTGCTGCTGTAGCCAACGGCCGCTCATGGAGGACGACTCAGATTCCAGCGACGATGAGGACTTGAACGACAACTCGGATGTACGACGCCGCAACATGGACCAGCGCCGCAGCCAAGGATCGCCGAGACGAGGGAGCCCCCGTAACTTGACACGGAGGCCCAACGCTGGCGCTGGCGTGATCTCCAAGAAGGACGACTAAAAAGGAGTAGCTATCTACGAGTCACGGCAATACCTTCTGCCACTCACTGTCGCTTTCATCTGAGCCTAGCCTGCTGGCAACACTGGGCCACTTGGCATAGCAAGAAGGACGGCGGGATGGTGTGCGTGTGTTGGCGGGCCTGCATTGCCACTCTATCAGCTTTAATATGAGGAAAAATCGATCGCATCGGATCGCTTCCATGGGTTCTCGTCTGCCTTCTCCTTGTCATCGGCAGTCGGATTGTCGTCTTCGTTGTCGCTGTCCTCGAAATCGTTGAGCAATTCCTGCTCAGCCGGAAGCTTCTCAGGTTCCTGTTTCTGCTTCTTGTTCGCTTCCTGCTTTACCTCCCCACCAACGTCATCACTGCTCCGCACTTGCCGCATGTCCACTGCCGTCTCTCCTTTGAAGTAACCCTACACAAAACCACCTCACTTAGCCCTGCAACTCTTCATCAGTAGATCCCCGCGCAAAACTCACCTGCTGCTGCCACGCCACAAAGCTCGAGGTCGGAAACGGCCCGTGGATGTGTCCATCTGTGGCCTTGTACTCCCACATGACCTCCTGTTTGGGCGGGTTCTCCTCGCTCTTGCCTTCCTCCTCTTCAGCAAACTGCACGCGTCTCCGCTGCGCCACGAGCTGCTCTTCAGGGACGAACTCCTCCTTGATCTGGCTGTACACGTCCACCTCTCCCGACCTCATGAGGAAGTCTGCGGCCTCCGTGACCTGCTCGAACTGCTTCTTTTCCTCCGCCGTCTGGGCCGGCTGCGTCTCGCTCCTCTGCGCCTGTTTGCGCTTGCTCCCGGGCCGGACCCGCGCCGGCTTCTTGGAGCCGAGGCGCTTGAGCGCCCGCAGCACCGTCTCGCGTGGCTTAAGCAGCGCGGCCAGCGTCCTGTTGGCCGTCTCCGTCGTCAGCGTCTCCTCCGCCTGCTCGTCGCGGAACTCGCGGCGGCTCTTGGCGCTCTTGGCCGCGCCCATCTGCTGCTCCGAGACGCCGTCCAGCCAGGCCTCCTCCTGCACCTTCTTGGCCTCGTCGTCCCACACGAAGTTGCCGTCCGCGTCGAAGTGCCCCTCGTCCTTCTCCTCCTCCATGTCGAACGCCGTCACCGCGCCGCTCGCCGCCATTGTTGCCCCTGGGTCCTGCAGCTGGAAAGCGGTGGGTTACGGTACTGCGCAGCTTGTATTTATGTGGACCACATGTTAAGCAACAACATTGCGGCGACATTCTCTTTTGAAAGGCTGTTTGCTGGTGGTTGGCAGTGCAGTAGCCAGCCGCAAGTAGACGACTCGAGACGATGGTGCGTGGCTCGCTGGCTCCGTTGCTGGCCCTCGGACGACCTAGGAGGGACGTGCACCTGCGTGTATACTGACTGCGACGTCTGTGCTGCTCGCTGCTGCAGGGAAAGGCCAAGAAGACGCGCAAGTTCGCCGCTGTGAAGCGCATGATCAGCCCTCGCGACACGCGCATGTGCGTCTCGGCAGTGTCCATCTGAGGGCGCCTGCCTGTGTAGTACGCACTGCGGTCTGACGTTGTTGCTTTACTATCCATTGGCTACCGCAGCAACTCGGTGCGCAAGGCGGTCGCGAAGGCGGAGGAGAAGAAGCGCAAGGAAGCGGAGCCCAAGCAGATGTGAGCAGGCAGCAGAGCGGACAGAGAGGGGCTGGAGACTGGAGACTGACTGCTGCTGTGTGTTGCTACTGCTGTGTAGTGACCAGATCCCGTCCAACATGTTCTTCAAGTACAACTCGGCGCTGGGCCCGCCGTACAGCGTCATCGTGGATACGAACTTCATCAACTTCTCCATCAAGAACAAACTCGAGGTTGTCTCGGCCATGATGGACTGCCTGCTCGCCAAGTGTACGACCCACAGACCCACAGTGCCCATTCACTCTTCACTTGCACTCAGTTGGTGAAGCTTCGTTGACTAACCTTTGGCATTGTTGCTGGCTTTGGCATGTGCAGGCACCCCTTGCATCACGGACTGCGTGATGGCGGAGCTGGAGAAGCTCGGCCACAAGTACCGTGTGGCGCTGCGACTAGCGAAGGACCCGCGTTTCGAGCGACTGCCCTGTACGCACAAGGGCACGTACGCCGATGACTGCCTGGTACAGCGCGTGCAGCAGCACCGCTGCTACGTCGTCGCAACGTGCGATCGTGAGCTCAAGCGCCGCATCCGTAAGGTTCCTGGTGTGCCCATCATGTATATCTCCAACCGAAAATACGTGATCGAGCGGCTTCCGGAAGCCAACGCGGCCAAGATCAAGTAGGCAGGCGTGCTTGGCGAAGGTGGTGAACAGTTCTAACTATTCGTTAGGAAGGCCGACACCGCGGGCTTTGGCAACCTCGATTGCTCCCGCCAGCTCGATATATAGACGTATATTTTGAATTTGCATGGATGTCTCAAGCTTGTTGTCTTGTGTGCTGTTTGTAGTCTTTTGCGGCGTCGGTTCAAGTCGAGCGTCGTCTCCGCGAATGCACGATGGCATCTAGACAAGCTGGAGAAGTGCCGTCCCAGCCAAAAGAAAGCAAGCACGCTACCATCCCCACAGGCAAAACCCCCATAGGATGCCTCCAGATGCACGCTGAACAACGCAGCCGCCTTTTGGACGAGTACTTTGAGAGCACAAAGTTGCTGCAGGCTGTTCAGGATTTCATGGCAAGTCTGGCTTCCACCTACAAGACACAGTTGCGATTGCCAGCAAACCCATATCCTGATCTGCTCAAGACCATTCGTATGCACGAACTGGGACGAACTTTTACTCTCCACAGCAATTGCAGTGACACTTCTCCTCTCGCGTTGACAGTGCTAAGTGGGCAAGCTTCGACACCTCCACAGTTCCAAGTGTGCCGTGTGGAGCACGAACAATTTGCGCTGGCGATATGGGGGACGAAGCCTACACTGGAACTGCTTACTGGAACCAACCTGTATGGTCTGTTAGAAGTGGTAAACACTGCCTTTCAAGGACTGGTCATCTACAAGGAGTTTACGGACGATGACTGCCAAGCAACTGCCTACGGAGTGTTAGTTGGCAATGGCGTTCTTGGTGCGCGAGTGCAGGACCTGCAACCTTGTTTTCTTGAGCTGGAGACTCATGTGTTTGTGTCCGGTGTGCACTTGGAGAAGACAATGACAGTCTTCGCGCGGTTCTTACTCAAGCAACTGCACGAAACAGCCCATGTGGCAGCAGACTTTTCATCGCTTCCACCAGAAGAAGCTGCCGACTATAGTGGCTGTGTTGCATGCGATGGAATCACTATAACTCCATTGTCCTCATCTGAAGTGGAATTGTCTCCGGAAGACGCAGTGGCAGCCGTGTGGAGTATCGATCGTGTGAAGGAAAGCCGTGCCGCCTTCATCAACGCAGTGAAAACGGCACTCGTGAGCAACTCGCTCATCACACTCAACCGATACGACTCTGTCAAACTGTCCAACTTCGATGGAGGCTACATGAGTCAAGTTGAACAAACGTTTTTCTTTCATTTCGCCGTAGAAGGCGGAAGCAAGCCTACCGACAGCAAGAGTGTCAAATCCACTGTCTCCCGACGATCGTTTCTAACCGGAAGTCGCGCACTAGCAGCAGGGATTTTCTTTCATTCGCAGGGGGCTCTTGAGGTCGCGGCAAGATTTCGAACTGCGGCACAAACTGCGCTGGAGGAAGAAGAGCGAAAGAAAGAGTCCCAAAAGAAGAAACAAGGAGCAGTCCATGCGGCCCAGAGCTTCGTGATCGTTCCCAGAACGAGGCTACGGACTGGATTCGTTGGGATTTTACAGGAAACAGTTGACGAACTTCGGCGAATCGGCCTTTCTAGCGAAGTCTATCGCCAGCAAGCGAACTATCTCGTGTGGTGCTTTGCATACAGTTTAGGATATCTTGTTGGTGCTCACCAGGTTTTAGAGGGTGTTCTCTGTCATTTTAATCGTTCTGCTGCGATGACTGTGAAGCTCCAAGCATGTTTTGCCGGCCTAGGAACTCAGATGAAGCGATTTCTGGAGGAGTCGGATGCGTCAAAATCGACGTCTGTGCTGCATCCCATTCGTTCTCTCATACGGCAGTTTTACCGTGAGGTGAACTATGCGTCTGCATTTCAAGACGAGCGACAGCCTAGTGAGTTCGTGGAGACGCTTCGCTGCGTGAACGAACTACTGCTGCAAGTCGTTCGTATTGTATTCAGTGACTTTATTCGTCTCGTAAGAACAACCGTGGTGTTACCAGTTGATCCAGCGACAACAAATACTGAGATGCACCTCGAGAGGCCCACCACTCTGGATGAAATTGACGTGCCAAGGGCCCTTGAAATGGCGGTTGAGGAGCGCAAGTACCCGTCAGCAATCGTCTCTGAAGCCATTTTCGCACAAGCAATAGTCGACTGCTGTCTTGACGTCGCTCTTGAAAGCGCAGTGATGAACACTGTAGCGATTCGCCTTCCGCCAAATCCGTTCATCGATATGTCAAGTAACCTGCAAGTTTTCGCTCTTCGCCAGCTTGTCTGGAGACGTGGACTACAATCAACTGCACCAAAGAGTATCACTAAAATTGCCACACATAGATCCCTGGATCTCTTCTCAGCAGAAGGAATTAGTGTATGTGCTGCCAACCCGAAATTGTTGGAGCTCGTTGGTGGAGATCAGATAATTGAAGTTCAGCGGTGGCTCACGGACCGGCATGTTTTCCACGAAGACGGCTGCAAACCGTCCAGGGGCTCCTACTCAGTGGCAATTATCCCGGTGTTGCTGGTCTTCCATCCTCTTCTCTTCGCTAATGCCAGGTCAAGTGACATTGAAAGTTCGCCGTGTCTCGAAGAAATCGACACTCTCGAGCAATACGTACTGGAAGGAAAAGAATTCGCTCAGGCACGCCTATTCTTCGTGGAAGCAGTGCGCTCGGACCTGCGGCGTATCTCTTCATCGTGTGCCTCTTCTCAGAGCTCCAAAGCCTTCATGTGCTGGCAATTACGAGCAAAAGCTTGCGTACTTGATTCTCATGGACAGGTGGTTATCGAACTTGACCTCTCTCCGATGACAACGGACGATATTCTAGCTGGGATCATCGAAGAAGCCACGCAAGCCCAGTTCCTTCTTCACGTTGCCATCGAAATCGTGGAAGTGCAGACTCAAGACGGTAACAGCATTACCACGTTACGTAAAGTAACCAAGGCGTACGCATTTCATCATCATCCCACTGATAAGCAGGATGCGATTGGTCCCTCAACACTGCTCTCTCCGTTGGTACGTTTTCGAGTGTCAGAGTACGGTGTTTTCTTTTCAAAAGAGAATGCGCTGTTGTGCTTGCAAAGTATGGAGTTACCGGTACATGTGTGTCAACCGCAAGGCTCTGGAATACCGCGAGATGACTGGACACCTTATGCCTCGGAGGCGCTTCACTATAACGATAGCTTCTTAATCTACGAACTCAATATCGTGCACAATACCCAAAGTTGGGGCAGTTTACAACAAGATTGGGACAGCGAGCTCACCAAGCGGCTAATTCTGTATTCCGATATTTGTGAACTTTACTCAGTGGTAAGTGCATTTTCACCTTGCCATTCGAGATACCATTGGAGCTCGTTGCTAACCGCACTTGCTGTTGCATTTGAGCAGGAACAAGCATTACGATGGCTCCTGAATGCGCTGCAAGTCAAGCTGCAGCAGCTCATACCGTCGCAATCTCGCAAGGAAGACGTTTACTCCGACTTCCCACCGGCTACAGTGTTTAATATTCACCACCGCTTGGCACTCCAGATCATCGCACAAATGGAGCGGCTCGTTGTTCCCTTGAACCACCAACTTCACTTCCTGCAAACAATATCTGAGCCACTCGCTGTCCTTCGAAAGTGCGTCGCCCGATGGAAGGCTATCCAACCACCAACCGAAGAACTGCTAGAGCTTCTATCCAAGCAGCAAGAGAAGACGCCAGAGGTTCTTCCGACTCCCCGTGAGGATCCAGTCATCATCACCAGTAAGCTGGTAGAGAGTCTTCGAACCACGTGGGTTCTCGTGCTTTTCTTTCGGCTTTCCTACCAGCGTGCCTTCTTTGCTAATGGTGGCAGTAGACGAGGAAGATAAAACGTCACGTGAAGTGCTAACAAGAAAGACACCTGGGCCCAGAAGTGAGAGGTACAATCACAGATTAGTTAGTAGGAAAAATGAAGTTCTCAGCCTCCTAGTCGTCCAGGTGGGATTCGTCGCTTGTGTCAGTCTTCATATGGGGACCCGATAATCTGCCAGCGGCGGCGATGCTACTCGGGTCGACAGGCTTCGGATCCTTGAATTGAGAAAGAATCTGAAGACAACGGACACAAAAGTTCAAGACTCGCCTCATGGTTCACTCAGGCTCGACTGCAATAGAACATACCGGAAAGATCGTATCACAGGCAGCGTACAGCTCTCGCGGCTCCTTCGCGTCCGTAAAAACCACCTTCCCGCTCACAAACACGAGCACCTTCACTTGGGGATTCACCAGGCGGTAGATCAACGCCGGGTACAGTTCCGGCTCGTACTATACCAGCACAAACAGCATCAGCGCCTCCTCATCACAGCAAACAAAACCCCTCCAATTGCAGCACCCTCTCACCGTGCAGTAGTCACTGTGAGCGAAGGCGAGCGCCTCTACGAGCACTCGGAAGCCCAAGTCGCACGTGCCCACGACGTTCTGGATCTTAAAGTCGATGAGGTTCACTCCAGGGAAGTCCATCTTCTGGATCACCTGCGTGAACCTGCGGGCCACGTTCTTGATGGCTTCCTCCGTCTCTGCGCCCGTGCAGACCAGCTTGCCGTTGGCGAAGAGCATGGCTGTGGCCTTGGGGTTGTGCATCTTCATCAGGATGCAGTTCTTCTTGGGCACGAGCTCCGCCCGTCGGTGCGACTTGACCAGCAGATTCGTCAGGTCGAAGCGCATGCCCAGATTGGCGGAGCACACGAAGTTCCTGGCCGTAGCAAGGCAAACGAGAGGTCAGTAGCGGGCCATGGACACTGTGCCGAACTTGTATTATCTCAGCTTGTAGGAAGCGTTATTGCTCGGCAAAGCACCACCAGAGAGCCAAGACGATGGAGGTCTATCGTACTACTTCTTACTTGATATGGAGCTGCGGTACCGTCATGGTGGAGGCGAGTTCCGAGTGTTTGGGAGTTGGTGCCGCGCCGTGGTCGACACGAGGAAGCCTGGACGGTGGTACACAAAATCTACACAACGATACAAATGATTCGACAAAGTACGAATTCGGTTGACATGGCTACATGTGGTTGCTGTACGTGTGAGTAGGGGTTAATAGTATTTGAAGAAATAGTAGTCTGCACTACTACTACTACCAATTTGTTTTGGCCAGTACTCATACCGAATTCCTCGGCTTATTACGGTCGCCTGCTTATAACGGTCAACCAATCAGAGGCTCGCTTCAAATTATGCAACTGCCTTTGCATATAACGGTCGGTAATAATTCCGGTACCGTAATTCCGGTA